>JAULCD010001131.1:0-13154 GCA_032361085.1 Calliostoma canaliculatum | reverse complement strand
GGGGAGATGGGTGGGCGAGATAGTGAAATTTCCTTAGAATATGTATGTCCATTGAAATCCGTTAAATATATATATTCTTGTGTGTGTACCGTTACATATATAACATATTATTACTAATCTGCATGGTGTCTTTATAATATCATAATTGACAATGTTTAGTTATTTCAAAGAGTGGGTTTATATAATTTGTTTTCCCATGTGTTTACCGTTGTCACCGGTAGGTAATGATACTTTAAGCTTATTTAGAATAACTGGTACCTCCACAATCTTAAGGAAATTTATATGCACATACTAATTCTATAGTTCAAACTGAAAACGTGAAACGTGTTTTGATTATAAAAGTTACTTTATCGCATCAATTTAATATAGCTTTGAGCCTTAAACTATTTGTTCATGACGAATATATTGGGAAACTTAATACTATTCCCTTCCAAGACATCAGTAAACACGGGCAAATAGGAACTTCAAGAGTACTGCCGTTGTTTGATATGATGTAACGACGTTATAATGTGGCTAACAGAAAGTATGAACTCACCAGTAATACGTCTTATATAACAGTTTGTTCCATATTCCTGTACTCGAGTGTGTATGGCTTTAGTGTTAACTGAGGAAACTAACAGTACTTGGTAGTGAAGCCCTATTTTATGTCGTATGGTAGTAGGGTCGTGGCTCCGGCGATTTTTTCAATCATTGTCAAAAGACAAACATGTGTCAGATATATGACCATAAACAATTGTTTTTGTCTCTCATTAGTCACAAAAAAACACATATAAAGTATATCGATGCGCATATACATCTAATATAAAGCTAGACAGAAAATGTTCTCTCTGGAATAACTATGTTTACTGTCATGGCTGGCACTATGCAAGAAAAGCTGACACAAGACAGGAATTGTGATTTGACACCCAGTCTCCCAAGGGCATAAACACAAACGCAGGCAAATTAAATGGAAGCTACAGTTTCAAAACCATTAGCAATTGTTCACAGGTATCAAGAAAGGTTATATCACGTCACATGACAATTGATTAATAAAAGGCTGAATTCAAAGAACAAAGATGCTGCAGCCTGTATTGTTGTTTAGCTAGCCCAGAACTCTTAAGTGGTTTAAGCTGAAATCAAATCAATATCTAATACTAATATAATAAAATGAACATATGATGCTCAAAGCAATAAATATTGGCAACCTTCATTTTATTCCCAAATTGTTTGTATTATTTATAATGAAATTACAAGAAATAGCTATCTGTCATATCAGTTTGACAAAACCAGTAAATACCTTTAACATTGGTATCTTTTAAGCAAAACCTACGGGGAGGAGATAAGTAAAAAAGAGAGCTAAGTAAAAAGCTGGACAAAATTGCATTGTATTTTGTTGTTTTAAGTATAAGAATGTTTATGAATATTAAAGATTGTTTGTCAAACAAAGACTCACACAAGTCATATTTACAATTTACAAACGTAATTTGCATTTAAAGCATACTGGTATTGTTGTGTAATCAACATTTCTCTTATTTAGTTTTGAGAACACATATTTCTTGCAACGGCTATTTGTTTGATGTGTATTGCTGATTAACATTTAAATGGAAGTGAGCAATATCTGGCTCTATGAATATACGTGTAATTATCGACTTTTATTTAGTCTTTTCTTCACATTTCTGAACGTCAGTTTATATTCTACGTTTCTGCATTTTGTTTTCAGATGTCATTTTGTGTAAATACAAATGTACATGCAATCAATGCCTACATTGGTAAACACATTTTGTCCTCTACAAAGCCACAAATATCTTGCATATGTTGAGAATATTACCAAACTAAATGCAATTGTTTTGCAAAACAAATTGATATAACATCTATACCGTCAAAGACAAAAACAGTTCACATGCAACAATCATATTTAATTATGTTAGTTAGTCGTCAACCTCATTGAGAAGAGTGCACTAAGCCTTACAAATCTTTAACAGCAAGGAGTGAACGACTTGAGAGGCATTTTAGAAGTTGTGAGAACAGAATGTGACAAACCTTTATGAATGGTCAACTTCATTATTGCACGGTAGCGTGCCTGTCGCTACCGTGCAATAAAGAAGTTGATCATACATAAAGGTTTGTCACATTCAATAGCAAGTGTTGTTAACTGGTCACATTCGAAGAACCTAATATTGTTTCCTTTGGAAAGTAAAATTAAGCAAGGATTATGGCGTTGGTACACGGAACCCACTGACCAAATTACGATGCAGACAGAGAGTATTGAACTGTACCAAGAAGTGCCGAGTTGTTGAATTGAACTCATCTCGCTTAGGTCAAAGAGACGCAGGTCAATACCAGGAGGTCCGCACATTGTAAACTTGTATCAAACATAGTTAAAAGCAAACGTGTGTACGTGTCTATGTCCTTCATCCGAGCTCACCATATATTCAGTGATACCGATGCTCAAACACCAACGAAAGACGCGTGCCCTGAACCCTTACTTCCGGTTTTCGGGCATAATTATTAATGATCTGATCTCCTGGCAGACCGACACTCTTTAATCATCGTTAGGAGCTGCTGTCAAAGCACCAATCATGGAATCGACAAAGACAGAATGATATAAATAGACATGTTGAGTCTGATTTAATTCGACAGTATAGGCTATGAATCTAATTTCAACTACACTAATTACCCACGTGGCGTTCCTTTAATTCTGTAATTGCATATATGTGGTTCTTTGTGCTAAGATATTTAAGCAGAAACCATAGAACAGTTTTAGTAGAATTTGTTAAATTCATTAAAGGACTTCTTGTGTGTTGTGGAAGTTTGGTGTGTGTTAGGAGACAAGTAGGTGCAAGGTATAAAAAAAGTACTAAAAGTTGCATTTTTAAAAAGTAAATTACGGCTGGTTTTCTGGGTTTTATGATGTTTCTGAACAGTAAATACATTCATTTCTTCACTGATATTAATGTCAAATCTGTACTGATATTAGCTATCTTACTTAGCAAGGTATTGTTCTGTAGCGCATAAGCAATGTTGTAAAGTTGTTGAAGGATGGCTCTTCGTGTTTTGGAAGTAGGATGTTTGGAGACACCAAGCTGCAAGATTTAAATAAATTAAGTATTAAAAGTTGACTTTTTACAATTTTTACGACTGGTTATTTGTAAATCACTGTATCCGTGACAAAGGGAGACTTTGTTTTGTGAATGAGGTATTGCTCTGGGCCCCGTTCCGCAAAGTGATCTTAGGCTAAGTTGATCGTAAGTGATTTTGAAATAATGCCTAGTAGGTTGCTTCTTATTATATGCTTACGACTGGTAGCGCAAAAATCGATTTGGAACTAGCGCCGAATGGCACCAGTTCCAAAACGATTTCAATGATACAACAGTCGTAATCTATTGCTATATAGAACCTAGTTTGTGTCCTTCACAAAACATTATTCAGATTGGCAATAAAAAAAAATTCAGTCATCGAAAATTCAGTCACATTTTCACATGTTAATTATATTTGCATCAGTCAAAATATCCTTTATTTTATTGTCTTATGTATATCAACAATTATTCAGAAATAAATTGACGCATATATCGGTGAACATAATGAAAAGACCGAATTTATGGCCAAACATAAACACTAAGTATTGTTGAACATACAAGTAAGGTCCACAATGACTGACTATCTTAGTATCTGGTGTAACCACCTCGCATTTAAATAACAGTGTTTCAATGCCGTTGTGCTCGAGATGTTGAACAGTTCGAACACAGTGCAGTCTGGCATTATCGTCTATGAAGACTGGATGTGTAACGAAAGCATGGGTATTGATATGAGGCACATTAGCACCGTCCAGGGTCGAGTTTTGGTACCTATGTCCATTCAGTGTTCCAGGAACTGTGATGCGGTCAAGTTTACAATCATAGGAACAACAATCCCACACCACGACTGAGCCACTGCCAAATAGAACATGAGCTTACACGCTCCTCTTATGCTGTGCCCTTCTGTCTCCATGCATGGCAGTGCTGATATGTGAGGACGTCTTGCTCTCAATCCTGCAGAATTTAGGCGTCGGGGAGTGGTGCTGATGGACACACTGTTGGATGCCGCTCATGTCGCAGCTGTGTACAACTACACTTTGGGCTTCGTCAGTTATCCTGTTATTGTGTTTTTTTCTGGGACGTCCAGACCTTGGTGCTTCTTTTACTTCACAGGAAGCAGTATGCATACAATTTAGCCTGCTGATGACAGTGTGATTAATGTTCAGTTGTGGTCCAATTGCACGACATGACATACCATCTTTGGTTTAGAGGCACTTGACACTTCACTTCACTAACATACGCCAACAGAGACTATGTGCATACTGCATTTAAGTAAATCCTCCAGCCCCCCCTCCCCCCCCCCCCTCCCCTTCCCTTTCCTGGAACAAGCAGAATGCTCAACGCAAGGTTGCACATGCATATCGAAACAGGTGTATTTGCGATATTATGTGTGTTGCGATATTTATGACGAGGTGTATAAGCAAAACCTATGAGGGAATAAAGTGGTCTCTTTACATTATAGATGCATACTTTAGATGTTTTATAAATTCATTAATTCATAATATGCGGCCTAAAATCTATCATGTCCTAAATTATACCAGAATATATGTTAAACGGCACACACTGTCAGTGACTTCAGTAAAGGTCTAAAAGAAAAATCTGGTTTATGACAGCACAGCGATTTAAGTTGTCCTAGATTTTGTTTTAAAATATTCCACGTTAGTTTATATCTCTTTGAATGTCATAAAGCAACCCTTCATCAAAGGCAGTTATTACTTTTGTATCGATTATCTGTGAACAAACTTGTTTGATTACTCAATTAAGTTAATTTAAATACTCATCTAGTAATTTGTTGTAAAAATCTCACAGCTTGAATAGCAGTTATCCTCATCAATATAGTTTTTTGGATTTATCTTTTGTTGTTGCAGCAGTTATCCTCGTCAATATAGTTTTCTGATGTACCCTTCGTTGTATGGTGAAATTCAGACAGACTCTGAGATATTGTTTTACTAAAGTTCTTCGGCTTCAAATACAAAAGACACAAAGGGCTAATGGGAAACCAATCCAACCCAGTGACTCGTAATAAGAACCCTTCAGGACCGGATTGTTACGATGACCAATAATTAAAAAATTACATGACACAGAAAGCGGTGCAAGGTTACATGACACATTCACAGCAACTGTATCAGATACGAAATAAATAGTATGGTTAAGTGTGAGGAGAAACTTGCATATGGATACGCACTTCTTTATTTAACAATGTATAAGAATATATAAGAAACTATACCGAAACGTAGCACATTGTTAAATAAAGAAGTGCGTATCCATATGCAAGTTTCTCCTCATTTCCATTCCACTTCTAAAAATGCCAATCAAACAGATTATGGTTAATGTGGCAGAAATAGTCACTGAGGTATTTAAAACTAAGAGTATCATACATGTAGATACCATAGATGCGTGTGAAATTAGAATGACAATCAAGTAACTACAATACACAACCTTAACACTAACATTTCAGTGTAGGGTTAATCCCATCTCATCTCATTTGCTGTGCTTTACACTGCACATTAATATGTTGCAGCATATAGCAACAAAATATCTTGTTAAAGGGGATTGATATAGGGTTCATCTGAAAGGTATATTGTGACGGTTGTGGGTCTCACAATGGTGAAAGTCGTAGTTTGTCAGGGAGGCCCACATATTCTGAAACTAACACTGAAAATGTATAGAAATTATTCAGCGGATTGCGTTTGGTTTGATGAGATATCCTAATGGGATTCCGCTGAATAATTTCTATATACTTTTTTAGTGTAATCTGTCTACTAACGTTCTTTTATGGATGACGCTTTCACAATATGAGAAATGAATGTCAACATGATTAAGTGAAGAGTGGTAATATTATACTGCAGATATTTGTATATAAATAGGAACCAAATAGTAATTGAAATGACTATTCTATAGTTGGTTAAACCGATTTACACCCCAACCCACCC
Organism: Calliostoma canaliculatum; assembly: GCA_032361085.1. Lineage (NCBI taxonomy): Eukaryota > Metazoa > Mollusca > Gastropoda > Trochida > Calliostomatidae > Calliostoma > Calliostoma canaliculatum. The sequence continues at coordinate 7,168 of JAULCD010001131.1, read as the reverse complement.
CCAGACACAACCCACCCACCCACACACCTTCTCATTCGCATAAACTTGTTATCTGTACATCCGTTAAATTTTTATTACTTTATCTTTCAGGCAATGTTTTATTTGGAAAATATCCTAAAAACAGGCGCATTCTGATAATGTATTTTAAAAATATCCACACAAATTGTGGTATTTGCAGTCTAATTGTTCCATCTGTCTCAATGACGTTTTGTGTGTGCTGGTTCATCTGCGTTGTTTTCGGTAATATGATGTAAATGATTAATAATAGTCCCGATATTTCATGACCGAAGTTGTCCTGATACAGTTTGAATTAATCTATCTTGTGGCACGCTATTCAAATAAGAGCGTCTTGCGGAGTAACCTCATTATGACAAATCAGTGTTTCATTTGATGAAATGTTTGACATTTACGTATTTGTTTAATACATTTTAAAAGTATGTTTTTGTTTGCTGTCGCTTCATTATCCTTACTATTACAAAGTTAACAATATTATCTGATTGTCTTTAAGAAAACAACTTTATACCATTAGTATTTGCCATTTTGTTGAGAAACATAGAAACCGATACGTATTTAAAGGAGGTATCTTCAATGCTGTACGAATAGATGAGATTACCAAAAAGCAACTTACAATTAACTATCCTTTTGTATGTGTTAACAGGTGACAAGTCAAATTCTAATCATTACGTCGTGTTAAATGTATAGTGCAGAGTGTTTCAAATATAAACAAAATACAAGAAGAAATTTTCTTTTCACTCAAATCGACCATGAGAGACAAAATATCATTGCCCTTTTAAAGTTTGCTAACGGAAATTGCTATATAGTGGAACTGTCAACATGTTAATTGTAAGGAAATCTCTAATAACGTCAAGTTAACGAAACACTTATAAAAAGTAATGTTCGCTTTATAAAATATTACCTTACAAAAAAATCGCATTAATATGTGTATAATTAAAACATCCTTGTAAGGTGCATTAACAAAGACTAAATACGCACAATATCAACAGATAAATAGACATACATTAACATGTTTTAATGCTCGAACGCTTTAAGAAACACAACATTCCATCTTGCAACAGTTTGGATATATCACTGCCGTAGAAGATGGATCTGTTAAAACGAACGCTATTGCAGGTGCTGAGCCATTTCTGTGTCCAGTAACTGCCCATGGCGATGAAACGCACTCACTTGGAAGTGCCAAACAGCACATTATCCTATAATGTCCAGACAATGTTCATTGTTATTACGGTTTGTCTGAAAAAACATATGCACCACTGTGTACTGCGTCAGAAAACTAAGTTTCGGAAAAAAACAGGAAATACATTTATCCAATTTGGCTGCACTTAAAGCAAGCTAAGTCACACAAAATCATATTACCCCATACCCATTTTTGCCGTGGGTTCATTGTTATAAAGGCGGATTTCAATTTACTAATGAGACAATGCAATACGGGACAGCTTATCAGACAATTGACGCTTTCAATTACCCATGCACTCAGTAGGAACGTTAAGCAACATTTTAACTCCATGTGAATACATTTGTGGTTTGTTATTTCTGAGGAAGAATAAAGTACCATAGTCCTACAAATTCACAGCTTATGTTTTGTTTGCTGTGTTTTTAGTGTCTATAATTCCAATAAAAATGACATTTTTTTTATATATTTAACTTGCAAAATGGCAAGGTTCATTCATTACAAAATATGGAGAATAATTGTAATGGAAACTTGTGGGATGTCATGTTGGGTTATTAAAGGACAGCTAGTGTTCACTACATCTAGTCTGCTACATTTCTGAAGATAAACAAACATAAACACACTCATGCGTTAGTACTTCCAGGGTTGAAAGACAAAAAACAGCATGTGTGCATGAAGATGAACATATGTTTGCACGACGCGACACCTTCATCAGCGGTGGACATATACTTCAAAACCACTGGAATCCAAACACATACGACTGGAACGTCAGGTTATAAATTGTCCTCCAGGCGGAGATATCTTATGCTAATAAACTTCTCCAAAAACTTAGTTGATTGACATACATATAGTATGATATGATGCTGGGCTCGAGTAGTTTCGAACGTGGCTCACCGGAGAAGGATTCATGATGAGTGTAGGATGGTAGGTTGTCTGTGAGTGAGTAATTGAAATATAGTTATACATGGCTTTTAGTAATATTTCAGCTATATCGCCATGTGGTGTACTAGAGGCACACTGAGGAAGTAACAAATGAGAAAAAGAGAGTGACAGAAAGACAAAACACAGCAAAAGATCCCCATGTTAGACGGCTTGTACGTCAAGCATATGGTTACTGGGGTCCTACTCTTCCCAGTGTCCGAAGACACTCCCCGAGAACCCCACGGGGTTAGGTGGTCTGTAATGACATTGGGTTGTTATAATTCTGAATGGTGTCAACTAGACCTGGGGACCGTGTAGATACAGCTAAAACAACAACAACATTATACTGATTTAAATGGCTCTGCGCACATAACCATTCACTATTTTACACGCATGGTTTAGCATAACAAGATTCATGAATCGTTCCTTAGGTACCAGCAGTTGTTCCTACCATCCCTAACAAAACATTATCAAAATAGTCAAAAAACAAATTAAAACCAATTGCATGTGTATTTGAACAAAATCAGAGATAATATATATATTACGTCAGGTTAAATGTCACACAATTTAAATGACAACAATCCGTAATACATTACAAAACTAAATTATAATTTCTCTACTAATATAGTTTTATTTATCAAAAACAGGTAAATTAAAAATTATTGTTTCCTCACAATATACGCGGTCAACCTTTTAAGATTAAGATTGGACACATACATACAGAGTGAATTATGTCAGTTGCTTGTCAGCATGTCCATGGGTACAAATCATAACTTGGCCAAGCTGCAGACAGGGAATAGTCATGTAATTCATCGACAATAGCTGAAGGAATTACACAATTTAACTTTAAAACAAGTTTTTCTAAACCAACCTCATTTGTAGATTGGAGTTCAGGGTTTTGTTCCATAAAACTCTTTAAGACGACGACAACTTAACTTTAATCTTGGCTGTACATTTATAATTTTCAATGTCAAAATTCTGACTGTTAAAGACAATCCTGTAAAAGCTCTTATAGGATCTCTTATCAATATATTATCACAGAATATGTGGCATACAAACTTAACTGTATAAGTTTTGAGTCTGAATACTGTATATTTCGTTGGGTATGGCCATCTTCGAGCCAAGCAATGACCCTTCCCCTAACTTGTAACGTCAGCTGACGTCTCACCATGGCCAACTGGTATGTGTCGAAATCTCCAACGTCGACCAACCTTTTATTGTTAATGAGAGTATGTTTGAAATGAGGATCAAGAACAACACGTGCAAACGAGTTAATGCTTCAACACATCATGACTTTAACATTTCTTGAGACATTTTATATGAACCACTATTTCTTTTAATTTAACATTTTCATGAAATTCGTTAATTTTCACGAAATAGTAACAGGATCAGTGTTACGTTGTAACAATATTGCACGAATACAATCTTTTTAAGATGTGTGTATTTGATTTGTGTTAGCAAATATTTTAACAGCAAAATCAATTTAATTAGTTCGTGCTCACATTTAGTTTGTTCCCTAACTTGTTTAGAGGAGTATATTTGGGAGCTAAGGTATTAAAAAAGGGCAGGTAATCCGTGCAGCGCATGACTCATGTTTCCAGCATAAGAGCAGCAAATGTCACTTGCGTCTGTTTATTCATTGCCAGTTTCTAATTTAAAACCAAGCATATACAGCTAACCCTGATGTCCATTGGCTCTAAGCGATAATAACGTGGGATCAAAAAGAAAAGGCAATCTGCCATTAATTGGTTTGAAAGAGGCTATGTTAACTGTCATCTGTCTCGGGGCTTTGATGAAAGAGTTGTCATTTGTTATTCATTTTAATAAATTTTAAATGTTTCTTGTGTGTTTTCCCTGAGCTTGTTATTTTATTTATTTGTTGTAATATTTTCCCTTTGTTCTTTTAAGGGAATTGATTGGTTAGTCGGTTCTTTTTAAGTTATCATGTTTCGATGTGGTAGCAAACAATTAATTAAACATGGCGTTTTATACAAATTTGTTTAAGAAAATCAAAAGTCGAAACTAAACATAGCCACCTAGGAAAGCGCTGTTCTTATCACATAGATATCAAGACCAAGAAGCTTTGGTGTCAATAAATTTATTGTTGCCTTTGGAAATTATTACTGTATGTATAAACCAGAAGATGGGAATGGTATATACATAATATTTTGTTCATATTGGTGCATCACATGCCATTTTGTGTCTTGAATACCTGCCTTTGGTCACAGGTTTTACAGCATTATTTAACAACAATGGTGATGCAGAATTTCTTTCTGAAATACCATTTTTTATTGCACTAACTTAATAAATATTGTCAGTAACACGCTGATTGTTTCCTTAACCATTTCAAGAATGCGTGTAACTTGCTTACCCTCACCAGTTAATTGGGTCCGATAGTACAACTACCAACTCACATTTCCGTTAAATAATATTGCAATTACAACCATTAACAACAAAAATCTTATAAATGTTATCATTGTGGAAGATTTATGTTTTAAAACACAGTAATAATTTGTAACAAACTGAAAACCGATTGAATGAGTAAATAACGATTTATTTGCACATGCCAATGAAACATAGGGATATGTCATTTCAAAATATATTTTGTAACATAATTTACTTCATCCCTTTTATTTACTTTTAATTTTGTAAAGTAGTGTCATGACTCTTATAACTGATACACAGTGTGTAAGCAAACTAACAATATAATCCCAATTCTGTACTGGAAATATATTTCAAGAACGAAAGATTCCTTGTCATAGAAGCTTTTTGCTTATTTTAACCTTAGCAATGTATTAAAATGTTTAACATTGTTTGCCTTTCAATGCGTCGTTGTGACACAAGAAGTACTAATATGACCCTTTTAGTAATAAATTTTATTTCAGAGTACTTACAACTTTGATGATTTTTGTGTTGATGAAAACCTATCATGTGATAATTTGTTTAAACGAGCTCCGTGGGAGCTCGTTTAAACAAATTATCACAAGATAAGTTTATACGTTAATCCGATGATTAAAATTATGGTGTCAAACCAGACACACGTTGGGCGAGTGAGTGAGTGAGTGAGTGAGTGAGTGAAATAGTTTTACATGGCTTTCAGCAATATTTCAACCACACCGAAGGAGCAGCAGACGAGTAAAATAGAGTGACAGAAAGAAAAGCTACAGCAAAAAATCCCCATTTTAGACGGCTTGTACGTCAAGCATGGGGTTACTGTAGTCCTATTTTTCCCAGTGTCCGAGGACACTTCCCGGAAACCCCACGGGGGACGTAGAACTCTAAAGGTTGAGTTTCAAATAATTTGAGTCACAGACAGACATTACGTTTCATCAAATCACATGTCTAACACAGCTAGGGTGGTACACGGTGTTGCTCTTCAGGCGAAAGAAACCCCAGATAAATGTGAGAAACAGACACAAAGAACTACATTTGTCAGAAACACAATGCCTACAAGTTGACAAACATAAAGCGAAAGTCAAATAAAAACAGTTTGACAGGAAATTCCATGTGTACTGTAATAGCTAGCCCAAGGCATCGGAAACAGACATCAATTAGTTTTTGTGTTGTGATTTGACACTCGGTAACCCGAGGATATCAAACACAATAGCAGACAAATTAAATAGAGACTGGTCTTCCAGGACAATGGGGAAGGGATCTCTACATCACATCATTCTTTATCATATTACACGAAAATCGATACAAGACAGAAGGTTTGAAGGATAAATGTGTTGCAGCTGACAGATGTTTTGTGACTGTTTATACTTTAATCCCAAAGCTCTTAAACTTAGATGATATCAATGCAACCTAAAACCATAGCTACAAGGACTTGATAAAAAATACCTTTCCTGTAGTTATTTAATTAAAAAAGCTTTACAACTTACACTTGATCAATATTTTTTAGTGTGAATAGTTTTTGTAGTTCCAAAAAATATTTTGTTTGTAAAAGAGAAAAGAGATCTTTTATCACACACTGCTGTTTAGTAATTTTGAAAAAATACCATACTTTTGACAGCTATTTAGCTTGGTTGTTTTAAAAAAAATTAAGTTTGTGTAAATGTTCTTTTTTTAAAATTTACCAAAAGACAGTGCGTGTATTATTTGACTTTCATTTAATGTCCGAGTGTCACTCAATGTTCGACTTATTTAAGCCCATACACGGTTTTTATAGCATTTCCTTTTCCAAAAAAATATCTTGGCTATTGACAATGTTTTTTATTAAATAATAAAATAAAAATTATTGTCATACTCAAATAATGTTATTTTATTTTGTTTCTTTAAAAAATAAAATAGTATTTTTTTTTATTTCATGTACTTCCATTGAGGCGTGGGCCAAACCAAATTATTACACAATCTTTTACCTTTTGCGTTAAAAGTTAAACATTATGACTGTAAGCCCTGATTGATACATTCACTTAGTTATGTTTTTTATCAACTTAAATTATTTACATATTATTTGTTAAGTATTACAGCCTCAAAGAATATGTCGTTCTATGAATCATATCTTCACCTGATGAAGAAGTAAGAATATACTTCGTAACGTTTTGCTTATGCCAAATAAAAAAGTTTACATCCATAAAGATCTCTTCACACATGTTCTGCTCTTCTAAAATGTCAATTCAATGTTTTGTCCCTTACTCCAACTTACATGTTTTGTTTAACACTGTTGATAATAAGGCTTTAAACTGAAAGCATCGTGTGCAGGCCTAGCATATTATTTTCTGAGTGTTTAAATGCGCTTCTGACGGTCGTCAGACAAAGTACTAGAGAATAGTTATAACATGAACTCAAACTTTGAAAATTTATTTACAAATCATGCCATAAACGGTCTTCAATGGAAAACATGCATAGAAATTAGTCAAGGGATTTCCCTTGGTTTAAGAAGATATCCTATGGAAATCTCCTCAAACCAAAGGAAATCCCCTGAATAATTTCCATACATGTTTTTTTTTCTAGTGCTTAGTGTTAGTATTAACTGATATATACTACTCAAAGTTTGATAAGGATCACATTTTCCAGCTATTGCAAATATTTCAACAGAGGCAAATGACAAACAACACC
>JAULCD010001130.1:0-19100 GCA_032361085.1 Calliostoma canaliculatum | reverse complement strand
GGCTGTTTAAAACCTATCTGTGATAATTGGTTTAAAAGAGCTCCTGTAGGAGCTCTTTTAAACCAATTATCACAAATAGGTTTTCAACAGCACAGCCTTTACAATTCTTTTAACCCTTATTCAGCATACAAAGGGCTGAGTGAAGAAACATGAAAATGTTACAATTAATGTTACTAAAAAGTTAAAATTTAATTGTCATATAAAAAAGCCCACACAAACACCATCTATTTGAAAATTATTTTTAATTTTTATTTATATGTTTTTTTATTTTTAATATTCAAACAGTCAAAACAAATTATGAAATATGTAAACAAACAAAAAAAGTGAAAATTATTACTCGAAAAATTAGGTAAAATAATTTATTAATGCAAAGTATTTCCACAAATTGAAAAAAATTCTTTATTGGTTTTAAACCTTTGATATTTTTTTATATTAATACTAAAAACAAATCTTGTGCTTTTAATTAAGCAAATAAAGAAGTTATGTGCATTTATCAATAAACGAATCTGAATCCCAACTGCTCTAATGCCTGCAGCATTGATACCCCGAATGGACGTTGTTTACTTGACAAATTAAGCACAAATTCAGACTTGTGTTTTAAAAAATATATTCTTTTCCCGTCGACATAATTAAATGTAAATAATTGATCGAAATATACACCTAATATCAACAGCAGCACAGTTGACGAACAGATTGTGCCGAGCTCGCTACATATACGTTGATTGCATGTCAATTGCATGTCGATAGCACGACAAGCCATCGATGCGCAGCAATCTACGACCGGACATGCAATCGATAGCAGGTAGATATCGAAGCTCGAAACTGATCTTGACATAGTGATCCTACCAGTATATTGGCGTGATATGTCATTTATTTAAATATTTTTTCTCTTTTTAACGCAACAAGGTGTATTGGGTGAGTTTTAATCACTTTGATGTACTCGCTTTGTGTTCTGTTCGATGTAAGAGTTTGTCGTTTGGTGTTGTCTGTGTTTGTTGTTGTAGTAATGCATGAATTGCTTTTCAAGTGAATAGGAAATGAATTGAAAACACAAACAGACATCTGTTATGTATAGATTAACCTAAAACTACTAAATTTGGGTCAGTAGGATGTGAAAGCACTTTGTGCTGTTAAAAACATATCCCTTGAATATTTGTTTAAAAAGCTAGCTTCTGAAGGAGCTCTTTTAAACAAATTACCACAGGATAAGTTTAAACAGCCTATTTAATATAGTAAATTTAATTGTTGATATGTCAATATCGATATCTTTCACTCAACCTAAAGCTGTTGAAACTTATCTTACAGGAATTTGTTTTAAAGAACTCCTGTAGAAACTCTTTGAAACAAATTTTACACAGTTTTAAACAGCCTATTTACTTCACACACCAATATGAACAATTGTAGGAGCACCTTTAAACAAATTACTGAAGAGTAGGTTTTAAACAGCCTATTTAAGTTACGACACTGAAATTAACAATTGTAGGAATCTTTTAAACTATTACCAGAGGATTACTTTTAAACAGCATATTCAAAGACTTTGGACACCAAAATGAGCAAATGTTGTGCTTCCCACAAAAAAAATCAAGAAAAAAACCCAAAAACATGTAAAATTTCTTCCTGACATATATATTAAAGATTGAACTATAATGACATATTCTTTTAGGGACATGTAGAAGTTATGATACATAGTTCAAGATTTTTTAAATGTCAACTTCTATTTCATAACATTTCTGGCATAGGTTTGCTCCTTTATCAGGTGAATGATGAAGGAGCAAGCATGCACCTGATGAAGGAGTAAGCATTCACCTGATGAAGGAGCAAGCATAGACCCCGAAATGTCGTGAACTTACGAACTAGAAGTTGACATTCGAAAAATCCTGAACTATATATTGACATAATCATCACTTTTGGTTCATTATGTCAAATCAATAAATCCTTAATATCAATATTTTTGTGATTAGTCCGTCAACAAAACCCATGAGTTAATATTAACCAAAAAATGCTCACTTATGGCGAGAATATTTAAACAAGTTAAGACCTGTAATTGTAGTTTCTTAAAAACTTTTTGAAGAAATGCAAATTAATTATAATAATGCCATATCTACTCGGATGAATATTTTATATGCATCACAAAATTTTCCCCCCAGATTACATTTTCAGGTACACACATTAGTAATTAAAAATAAACACAATGCCAAAAAGTTTCTCAAACATGTTTCATTAAAATCATCAGGGAGATGATCAGCTAATTTTAGATGCATTGGAAATATTACGAACTTGTACTGTTGAAAACCTATCCTGTAGTAATTTGTTTAAAAGAGCTCCTGATGGAGCTCTTTTAAACAAATTACCACAGGATAAGTTTTCAGCAGCCTATTTAGGCAGGACTTGGACACTGAAATTTAATTAACCATGCCTTTAGGAGAACACTTGGTAAGGTAGGGTGGGGATAAAAGTAGAAATTAACAACAGGTGTCCACACTGATAAATGTATACATCTTTCAGTTAAGCAAATTTTACACATTTTTTCAAAAATTTTACACACCTTTCTGTCTTCTTAACAGCCCTAGTATATCATTATAAGGGACCGGTTACAGCGTCATAGGGTTGCAGGTGGCAATATCTTGTATTTGGTGCATATAAGCTAACTTGATTGTTGACAGTTGTTGGTCGACTGGTCACGCGTTGTGACAGGCCCTTGTGACGTCGTGACAGGCTGTTGTGGCGTTGCGACAGCCCGCTATGTCTCTTTACCCGTAGACATCTTGTCTTGGCATAATGTCATCGTTTGACACTCTTCTGTACTTTTATTCATCATTAACCCTTTAGATAATACAAAATAAATTCTTATTCACTAACGTCAAGATTTGAAAATGCCTATTTTACTATCCCTAAATTTGAATTCAGCATAATTCTGTGGTGATTTTGTTTAAAAGAGCTCCTCTAGGAGCTCTTTTAAACAAATTACCATAGGATATCTTTGGATTGTAATTATTAAAATTGACTGAAAACCTTTAGGGTTAATGTGCAGGTGTAAGTAATACGCTCTGATTATACTGATAAGTACTTATGTAGGAGTAAAGGCAAAAAAAGTAATGTTTTGAATATTATTTTATATAAAAATGCATAATTCATGAAACAAGTAGGATGGGGTTAGATAAGCAAGAATTAGGATATTTGTAATTAAAATAAGCATTTGTTTAGCTTCAATAGGACTGAGGCTTTGAAATATATTCATAATCTCATTCAGTCCATATCAAGATTTTGAATTCAAAATTACTGAATAACTTTTTAACCCTATAGTGCTAAATGCAGTACTTGACTATTTCAGTGTTCCAATTCAAATACAAATAGGTTGTAAAAATCTATCCTGTAGTAATTTGTTTTAAAGAGCTCCAAGAAGAGCTCTTTTAAACAAATTACTACAGAATTATGCTGATTTCAAATTTAGCACTTAAGGGATAATGAAAGAGGCATTTTTATATCTTGATGATAGTGTTTAAGAATTAATTTTGTTATTTTCAAACAATTTAAGAAATTTTATCCTTAGATTTTGGATAGAGAGATAACACGGTTATTAAAACAAAAAGTGATAAAAGAAATATGAAATCTCAGCATTAATTACTGTATCAACTCGACTAATTTGTATTCATTAGTTAGATTAGGAAAATAATTATTGGTAAATGTACTATGATGTTAGTCATAATGGTATAATTGATTCAATATAACGATTGGGCACTAATTTGTTGAGTAGAAAAATATGTAGGTTGTGGAAATATGTCTATTAATAGACAAACTACAGAAATGAGATTACTTTGAGCTGATCAGAGGGAAGGGTGTAACCCTAACAGTACCAGTATTGCCGTTAACCCTTAAAGTGCTGAGTGGATTTCAGCCAGACTTAAACCTGTGACCACCTTGTGCTGTTGAAAATCTATCCTGTGGTATTTTGTTTAAAAGAGCTCCGATTGGAGATCTTTTAAACAAATTACTACAGGATAGGTTCTCAACAGCCTGTATTAGTTGGAATTTGAAAACTAAAATGAACAAATATTGTGCTTAGCACTTTAAGGGTTCACTGTTAGGAACTGGAACTCTTTCAACAAAGCTATCGTAAGCTACGATCTTAGCTAAGATCGATCTCAGTCAATATTTCTTTATGATTATTGACATTGCACCAATCACTCACAAGAAGCTGGGATGATAACAAGGACATGTTCCACAAAGCTTTCATAAAACTAAGATCTCTTAACTTTCATCTTTCATTATGAGAGTGCTAAGATGAAAGTTAAGAATTTAAAGTAAATGTCTTGTTGGTAAAATCTTTTCTGAACTCATAAAAATTACATTGGAATTCAAATTCTTAAATATCAACTGTTAACCCTTAACATGCCGAGTTGATTTCAGCCAGTCTTAAAACTGTGACCACCTTGTATGTTGAAAACCTATTCTGTAATAATTTGTTTAAAAGAGCTGCTGGAGCTCTTTTAAACAAATTATCACAAAATAGGTTTTCAACAGCCTGTTTTGGTTGACATTTGAATGCAATAAATTGAGCAAATGTTGTGTTCATCACTTTAAGGGTTAAGTCAATTTGTACCCTAAAGTTTAAAGCTCTACTATATTTCAATAATATTACACACAATGTGACTAAAATTTGTAAATATGTGACTAACTGTTAAGTAAACTTGTGCTGCAAAGACCAGAAAAACTAGCTGTCAGGTTTTGAAGGAAGAAACTGTAACAGCTTAAAAAAATAAACACAATAACTCTTTGAAGTCTTTTTAGGTTGCATATGTGTATTCCTGGAATAGCGCAGTCCACATTAGCAAACTTGAACAGAAACCTTACCATCTCTTCTTCATGCACAAGCAATTGGTTTAAACAAGCAAGCAATTGTTTGTTTGTTTTTTGTGTTTTTTTTGTTCTTGAAATACTTGTTACGAGCTATGGGGATTGAAGAATAGGCTTTACCATCAGAGTGCTAAAAGCAAACTTTGTCTTTTTCACTGTCCAAATTCTTGCCCTAATTAGGCTGTTAAAAACCTATCCTGAGGTAATTTGTTAAATTTGTTTTAGATTATTTAAATGTACAGGTCAATGGTTATGATGTAAGATTTGGTAAGTGAGTGAGCGAGTTAGGGTTTAACGCAAGGTTTATGGCAGGAGGAAAAGTCTGCATCTCCAAACTGGTTATGTGATGCAGTGACAGTGCAAGTTTCGGCTGGTACTTGCAAACCATGAATATTATCGTAACATTTGGTAAAACATTTAAACATAAGTTTACCAATAATAGAAGAGAATACTACTATGGACAACAACTTCTTTATTAAGCTAAGAGGCAACGTTTTGGCATAGCTTAATATACCGTTATCAAGCAAATGTACATTTCCTTGATAATGTACAAGAAGCTATACCAAAACAATTGCCTCTCAGGAAAGTAAAGAAGTTGTTATCCATAATATAATTCTCTTTTATTACTTCCTTTCCCAACTTCTAAAAATGCCAATAAAACAGTTCAAGTTTACCAATAGCTTAAACATACAGTATAATGGTTATAATGTAAGACAAGGTAAAGCCTAAGAATTGAATTTTTTAACTATCACAGCTTCAAGCGTTATAACACTAACTCTCCCAAGTCTGGTTTTCTGGCATATTTGTATTCCTGAAGTATTGTAAGGTTTCAGTCCAATTTCCTCTCATTAAAGCTAAGAGGGAAATGCTTCCTCTCTTTGATGTCAACCTTCTGAAGGTGTTAATACCAAGTCTTGCCGAGATGCTTGTCAAAACTGCCGTATAAGCCTCACTTTCAGTTTTTCTTTATCACTTCATCGCTTCATCACCTGAGGGATATCTTTCAACCCGCACATATCAAAGAATTGGAACACTGAAACTAATTATCTCACTTCTCATGTCTCAGATGCACACCAGTTTGAGTAAACATTGCAAAATATCGAAATGAGATGGCATTGATAAGAATTTGAGAAAAAGATTTTTTTAGGATTACAAAGACATGAAATATCCAACAAAGCCGAGAAATAATTCAACATTTATTGACAAAAAGGATTCTAATTGTTTGCGTGTTAAAAGGTTAACCCTTGTAGCGTTAGTAACATATTTCTAAATTAGGAATTGTTTTTAAATTTTAAAGTTAACAGTCAAAACTAAGGTGTCAAAAATCTGTCCTGTGGTAATGTGTTTAAAAGAGCTCCTTTAGGAGCTCTTTTAAACACATTACCACAGAATAGATTTTTAACAGCTTACCTGGTGAATGAAAAGCCACACATGTCAATAATGCCATGTTACAGGCAGTATTAACCCCAACAACATACAATCATTTCACATGTTGAATTATCATTATTATTTCATGACTAACTTAAAGTTGTTAACATTTTATTCCATGGTAAGTTGTTTGGTAAATTGGTAACTGTTTTAACTCCTACTAATCCAAATTCAGCACTGTAAAAATTAATTTATTTGACGTTTTTACAATGACTGTAGATTTCAACAGCAGGACTGTTAAACTATTTCCAACTCAGCATTATGAGGGTTATGTTCATTGATAGGTTTTTAACAGTCTGATGTGGTCACAGTTTTAAGTAATCCTTATCCAAATTCAGCACTGTAAGAGTTAATAACTTTGAAAACGTGGTCAGTTTAATTTTTAGATTCAATTAATCCTTAATCAGCATTATAAGGGTTACGGTCTTTGATGTTCCTGCAATAGCTGCAAATCCTGTGGAATGAATCACGCTTGAATTGTTTATCCCAATGGGAAATGACCCATTATTGTGTGGAGTCTGTGTTTCCTATGGGATATTTCTGTTCATCCGTATCTTTGTTTTTCATCAGATCAAAATTAGATGATTATTTCAACTTTTAGAGTTAATTATTCCATTGTGATTTGAGTTTGTTTAATCAAAGATCAAAACATTCTGCTTCATGTTTGTTTTCTGATAAACAAATCTGATTAGGGCTAAAAAGAATCTGTCAGACATTTTGAAAATTTGTTGTACTGAATTAATTTTAATTGGGCTAAAAGTGTATGGCATTTTCTGTTGAAAACTTATCCTGTTATAATTTTCTGAAGAAAAATTCTAAAATATAAAATTCTTTGACATTTGAAAAACATATAACCCCAAAAAGAGCAAATCCTTACATTTGTCCATAAAAGTATCCACATTTCATCCTGTGGGAGAATAAGCTCTTCTTAAACTAATGCAGAAACTCTTTTGAATAAATTTTCAAAGAATAGATTTTCCACAACCATTTTGATCATATTTTGGACAATAAAATAAAAACATCTTTTGTTTGGCACACTATTGTTAAGCGGGAGTTGCAATATCCTAAATGTAAGCCCTTCAAAACAAATTAAAACTGAACAGGTCCAATTCCTGAAAGCAATCTTAGTGTTAAGATGATTGTAAATGATTTTTGAAACAATGTCGTGTGGAGTGGTTTCTTATCATCAGCCTTCAACTGTCATAGTACAAAAAACGTTTTGGAACCAATTTCAAAGCAAACTACAACAGTCGTAAGACAATGTTATATTTTTATGTACTTATGATCAACTTAGCCTAAAATTGCATTGAGGAACTGGGTCAAGGTTTTTAAAAAGAGGGTCACATTTTACATGTCTTATTAAGATCAATGTAGTACTGTAATGGATAAATATTAAAATAATAACAAACATTATGCTCTAAAATAGAAAGAAAATGTTTTAATGTATATTCGGAAATTCAGTACTATCAGAGTTAATATCTTTGATGTTTTTGCAAAGACGATTTCAACAGCAGAATGGGGTCAGTTTTAAGTTCTGATCAATCAATGAAAAATGGCCAGTATAAAGACAAAGTTGGAAAAGTGGCTTATGCTTGATTATAG
Source organism: Calliostoma canaliculatum (assembly GCA_032361085.1). NCBI lineage: Eukaryota > Metazoa > Mollusca > Gastropoda > Trochida > Calliostomatidae > Calliostoma > Calliostoma canaliculatum. Next base: position 11,216 of record JAULCD010001130.1, on the reverse strand, counting down.
CATAGCTCTGTTGTCCAGAGTGTCAATATGATGTATGGAATTATTGATAAAAAAATTTAATAAATCACACACCAAGCCTAGAGCAGATCCGCTGGGAAAATAGATTTGGTTTACAAATACCAAAATCATTGTGAACTGTACACTTTGCCCCAAAACTTTTCAATGAAAAGTGCCAGTTTAGATGGACTTTTGAACCTGTAAACTAAACCGATTGGCCTAATAGACATTAGATCATGAAGGCTATGAGCTCAAAACTTTATGAGGGTTTGTGAAATCAGGGTCCCATTCCTTAAAGCAATCTTAAACTAAGATTGTAAGTGCTAAAATATAACGTTGGCTCACAACTTACGGCACCGGTTCCAAATAGATTTTTGTGCTACGACAGTCATAACCCCATGATAAGAAACAACTCCAAAGGACATTGTTTCAAAATTGCTCTGATCATCTTAACACTACGATTGTTTTGAGGAATGGGGTCCTGGGCATACGTCAAATAAATTACTTTTTTTCTTTATAGAATATTGTTCACAACAATCTGACATTTTCACTTTTGTAAATTGTGAATTTTCCAAAGCAAAACAAGCTTTTTATTTAAAGAGTACAGATATCATAGTTCCAGGGCATTGTCGTTAACAACAGTCTTTGTACCAAATAGTTGTATCCTATGTACTTTCAAATAAATTCTCTGAGTTAAAAAGTGCACAATTTACAATAATTTTGGCATCTGTTACTAAACCAATAAATTCAGTGAGTTGACAATCGCTGTAAAGAAAGTAACTATTTTTTTCTTTTGAAAATCCAGTTTACAATAATTTTGGCATCTCTGGATCACACTCATGACTCCAGTGCATTATGTTTAACAATAAACAGTGTTATCTAACAATAAATCAGCATATTATTTAACCCCTGACCTGACAATCTGACATTATTAACACACAATCATGAATAATTTCCGTGTGAAAGACAGCATGTGCCTGCCATTCCGCTCATTAATTATTCCATTTATTAAATATTCACCATTTCTATAGTCAACAACTGCCCACTGCCTTGTTTGTACGGGTCGTCAATTATGGTCAGTGGACGACAATTGACGAACAGCATGCTATCGACACCTCCATTGTGTCTATAATGAATGAGACACAATAAGTAGAAGCTTAGACTGGGACTTAAGTCACTGCATCTGTTGGTCCGTCTTAACCCTTAAAGTGCTAAGTCCAAAATTTGCCTATATCTGTGTCCAATTTTAATCGAAATTAAAGAGCTGCTGAAAATCTGTGCAGGAGCTCTTTTAAACAAATTAACACAGGATAGATTTTCAACAGCATAAGGTGGTCACAGTTTTAAGTCCAACTCACTCATATTTAGCACTTGAATGGTTAACCCTTTGAGTGCTATGTAGATTTGTCTATTTTAGTGTCAAAATTCTAGCCCTGCCTGTTAAAAACATATCCTGTTGTGATTTGTTTAAAAAAGCTCATGAAGAGGCTCTTTTGAACAAATTACTACAGAATAAGTGAGGAAATTTCAACAGGATAGGTTTTTAACAGCTGTAATGGTCAATTTTAATTGCTATTTTTTTTTATTTTGGACTCTAAGGGTTAATATTGACTCTAACCATAGTGAAAATAGTATTCCATGATAGGTATTCATCATCAGGGCTCCTCAACATATCAACACTGCCTTGAACATAGCATTTTAATTAATATCTATTTTGATGAAGTGTCAGTGAATTGATGGTAAATATTCACAATTAGGGCTTGTATTGAAATTAATAATGCCCTGAACGTGGATCTTTAAAAAAAAAACACTTACACAATATCAGTTAAATTATGAATGAAATTCAATTGAAAAGTGTGTCAGTTTGATTTTGACAAATATTTATTATGATGGCTTTACCGTATATGGCAGGCATCTTCAACATGAGTTCTACAATGTGAATCAGTTATATTATGAATAGCAACAAAGATATCTTTATGATGGAAATTCCAGTCATGTTTAAACATGGAAATGATGTTGACTTCATCGAATTGATGTAAGCATTACTTTGAGGACCGGGAACAATGGTTGGCGACAGTGAACTAAAATTATTCAATTTGATTGACGAAAATGCTAGACCAAATATTTTCATGTTAATTTTATTATGATAAAAAAATACCAATGACTCCAAATACCTTTCTAAAAGTATTCAAATGTAAAATAGTTTTTTAAAAATAATTTTAATTCTTTGTGTTGAATTGGGGTACAATTGATCATAGCTTTGGTTGAACAAAAAACTGCAATCATCTTGTGCTTGTTAAAAACCTATTCCATGTAAGTTTAATTAAAGATTTTTTTGGCCCGGTTCCTACAAGCGATCTTAGTGGTAAGATGATCGTAAGTAATTTTTGAAAAGATGTCCTATGGAGTTGTTTGTTATCATTGGCTTATGACTGTCGTAGCACAAAGATAAATTTGGAACCGGTGCCGAATGTGCGATCTCTGCACTATGACAGTCATAAGCCAATGTTATATTTTAGCACTTGGGATCATTTTAGTCTAAGATCACTTTGAGGATTGGGGCCTTGGAAGACCAATTACTATGCAGTAAGTTTTAAAGATTAGATTGAACTCAAGATATCAAAATAGGCAAATGGTTCTTCTGGCATTATTATGATTAAAAATAAATCAGTACTAAACAGGTTTTAACAACCCAAGGTGTTTGCAATTTCCCTCTAACTGAACTCAACTCCGCACTTTACAGGTTAAAAGGGAACGCCTCATCATAAACATTGTCAATAAAAGAATAATTGGTAAGAAGACACTTAACTGCTTCTTTCCTTCACTTATTTAATAACATAATGTCATAATTTTGGAATAAACCATCAAAGCAAACATAAACTTAAAGATAACCTTGACATTAAAAGACATATGCTATTTGAAAGAGTTTTTTTTTTGTCTCAGTGTTCACATTCCAAAATAAACAGGTTGTAAAAAACATATCTTGTGGTATTTTGTTCAAAAGAGCTGCTGTAGTTCTGTGCCATGGCAGTGGAATATTCATAGAGCCTTGTGGACAGTCTAGATAAAATAAGCATTCAGGGGAAGGTTATAAAGAAAATTAAGCTACCAAAATCAAAAGGATTAAAATTATCATTTGAACTTAGGAGAAGGTCACACAAAATATTACAAGTGCTAGTGGAAACCTATCCTGTGATAATTTGTTTAAAAGAGCTCCTGTAGGAGCTATTTTAAACAAATTACCACAGGATAGATTTACCTGTAGGAGCTCTTTTAAACAAATTACCACAAGATAGTCTTTCAACAGCCTGTTTAAGTTGAAATTTGAAAACTAAAACGAGCGAATATTGTGCTCAGCAAGTTTCAATGAAAATATCAATCTGAGTGATTAGTACCAGTATCAGTCATTTTTATGTTAACACACAAGATTTATTTGTCACTTACAAACATACTTTAACATCTCTATTTTGATTAACCCCATCACTATCACATAAATAATCTAACATTTAAATATCATACCTTGCCTACATGGAATCAATGATGCGTAAAATTAACTCTGTACATAATCTTTTTAACCATGAAAGTGCTAAGCACAATATCTGTCTATTTCAATTTTGTTTGACAAAATTACAACCTGAATAGGCTGTTGAAAACCTGTGGTGTGGTTATTTGTTCAAAAGAGCTCCTGTAGGAGCTCTTTTAAACAAATGACCACACCACAGGTTTTTAACAGCTAAAGAGATTACAGTACTAGCTACTACTTACGAATGTCACACAAAGGGTTAACAACATGGGAAGCGGACAGATTTATTTATAGATATTTATTGACATCTGTGAAATATACACATGCACATTTCAATGTTATTTATAAGAAAACATGATATTTAGCAGCTGGTAAAGTGTCACAGACGTTATAAGTATGTCTTATGAATCTGTGTTTTATCTGTTTACAACATCAATGTCAAACTTGTGAAATTAGATTTATAGGAAGTTATATTTAGTAGCTTTTTCGTCCACCTTTCTTTTACACATGGTTCATGTGAATGTCATCCCAGGCTTATACCTTGTAAGTAAATGTATGTAAAAACAAGTAAAGTTGACTTAAAAATCAATAGCGCTGTTTACGTTTTGCTTTTTGCAGTTTCATCTTCAAAAATTAAGTTTGGTATTTCTTTGGTTTTAATCAGATTTGCATTTTGGATGATCTTAACGAAATGTCAGTAAACATAAAAAGTTACATAAAATATCATGAAGTTGATAATATAAAAATTAGATTCAAGCAAACGTTCTAAAATAAAATTTTAGTTTTTCAACATTTTGTGTTAAAACATGTTTAAAATGCAAATTTTTAAGTCAGCAGTAAGAAAAGGTTTGATGAAATTTTCTTTTCTCTCACTTTTGGATTTTTTTGTAACGCCTAACTTGAAATGTGATCACTAAAACTAACAGATATTTTGTTCAGCATTTTCAGGGCTAAGACAGTATTACGAAGAATTTGCCTCATTTTTCTAAGGGCTTAGGTATACTCTAAGCTAAAGACCCCAGCCAAAGCCTACTCTGTCTACGAAGAGGGTGCAATGCCACAAGACAGATGGTATTCAAATAGTCCCAATCCTCCACCTCCTGCAACTACAATACACAGCTGAGAGACAAGCAACAAGTCAAGCTGCTACAGTACCAAGCAAAAATAGTGGACTGCTAAAAGCCTGTGCATCTTTTTAATTTTACATCATACTTTATGACACATTATTTGTTCAATCAAAGACAAAGCTTTCCCTATAAATGCAAAAAGTCTGTGCATCCTTTAAAATATCGCATTTTATGACATGATATGGTCTTTCATCAAAGTTAAAGCTTTTCCTATAAATGTAAAATGTCAACTTCAGAGAAAGATCAATGTTTATTGTCTGTGGAGACATACTTTGTTGGAAATAAAGGCAATACAGTTCCAGACTTCTATCAAATTAACATTTTAAAATCATTGTTGAACCTTTCTAAAGAGTAGCATAGTGTGGCATAACATAGCAAACAATTGGTACAAACTTTTGCTCAGCACTATACCTGGACCAACAGCAGAGAAGTCATCAACTATTGCTCTGCCAAGCTCAGGCCAAAAGTCATAGAACAAGGACATTAGGGTCCTGAGTTATTCATCCACCAACCAGATAGGTTAATTGCTACATTGTTGCGATGTTTTTTGGCCTGGTAGGTTCCCACATTGCCAGTTTGGCAAATATTTCACATACATATCCTAACCCGTCAAGTGATAAGCACATTTACCCATTTCATTGTAAACACCTAATCTAAATATCCTATTGAAAATTTATCCTGTGGTAACTTGTTTAAAAGAGCTCCTTTTGGAGCAGAAGGAGCTCTTTTAAATAAATTACCACAGGATAGGTTTTCAACATTATAATGTGGTCACAGTTTTATATTCTGCTTATTCAGCTCTTTACGAGTTATTACCAACCCACCATGAAATAAAATGGTTCAAATTTAAACCTACTCAATTACACCAAAGTTATTAGAAAGATTTTATGGTTTTGAGATTGACATTTATGGAATATTAAAATGGTTAAAAAGTTAAAATCTCCCACAATGAAATATAGCTTTTGGCTAAAATATAATCATTTTTTAATACGACAGAGAAACCAATCATGCTAATTCAAAACACAATTTTATGCCTCTTTCAACAGTGAAAAACTTCAAACGCAATTTATTCCAATTTTCAGAAAGCTAAGAAGGCTTGAAAAGCATCATTTGACAAATGTTGATCTTTTATACATTTACAGACAAGTTTTGTACATATCAAATCAATAACGTCCAAGGCAGTCCATCACTCAGACACTAACTAAATAACTCACTCGTAAAGCATCTAGTTTTATATTTATCAATCATGTTCCTTCCTATTAAAACAATCATCTTTGAAATCACAAAGATATATATCTCTTTTATATCATATCTCTATCCTTTCAAGTTTTCTTCCACCAGGAATAACCCTAAAACTGCTAAGTACAACATTTGTCAATTTCAGTTTCCGAATCCAATGTAAATAGACTGTTGAAAATCTATCCTGTGGTAATTTGTTCAAAAGAGGTCCTGCAGGAGCTCTTTTGAACAAATTACCACAGGATAGGTTTTCACTAGCAGAAGGTGGTGACAGTTTAAAATCAAACTTTGTTCACTTCAGAGTTAACACCATCAGGTCTTAAAGGATTTGCTTTCCCCGTTACATATTTCTTTGCCGTCTCATTTATTGCAGCCCCTTCTTAGGCGTATATTTCACCGCGATGTGAAATTGATTACTTAAACATTGCTCACATCGCGTTGTAAATGTTTTCGATTTCGAAAAGTACATTTATGATCAATGCAATGATCAAAGCTGTCATCTTTATCTTGGACTCAAAATATTCTGCCCCAGAAAACTAATATTTGTTGTCGATAAATGAGTTTATTTATTGCCGTCAATGGAGACGTGAAATGTTATGAGATAAGGTAGCATGTTAAAGGAGTGGTATACACTGCAGCAAAAGATGGAGTTTACTTGTCGTAATCCATGTGTAAACCCCAATGGTTTACTGAGGATTTAAAAAAAACAACTTTAGGTTGAGGGTTAAGTCAGTCTAAACCCTTTGTTTGTAAACCTTAGTAAAGACCAGTCAACCTCAAAAATCCTGAGTAAATCAGAGGGTTCATGCATGGTTTATGATATGTAAACTTGCACTTTTCTTGCAGTAGCATGAACCTTTTTAAGACTAGTGACTGGAGTTGAATGTTCATTCACCTACTTGTTATTGCAGCAACAACAATGCCTTGCAGTAAATCTTGCAACAACAATGCCTAGCAGTAAAACCTGCAGGTTTCGTTTTGTAATTGAAAACCAAGGGTGATAATATGTTGCATCATTACATAGGCATCCGCAAAGTAAAGTAAGAGGCTTTTATCTGTGATTAAATGATCTTTCTGCCATTAACTATACAACAAATTGCCAACAGATTTCAACGGCAGAAGGCAGTCAAGTTTTTAAGTTCAACAAAAATCAGTTTAGCATTCTGAGGGTTACATTCTATTTAAACCAAAAGCTAGATTTTCATTCTATTTCTCAACTTTTATTTTATTTTTAAATTTGCTTGTAAAATTATGTCAGATTTAAAATCCTTTTTTAGGATATAACAAATCACATGAGAATTTATTTTGTATCATAGACGTAATAAAATTCTACTGTATTGTAAAGTGTTTTATATGTCGTATGTTGTCTGAATGTTTTAAAAATCTTGTGTCAATATTACTTTTTTAGACATTTTTTTAATATTATCTTAATACTCTATATGATAAAGTAGTATTCTTTTTACATAAAAAAGGCTTAACCCTTTTCCTGCCAAACCTTTCAACACTTGAGCGTTTTATTTTTTATTTTGTTTATCATTTTGAGCCGAAACTGATACAAATCCTGTCATTTTTACTGTTTACGTTTTAAATCCAACATGACCCAGTGTTTTTGTTAGCTCAGGTTTCAGGCAAAAATCTTCTTTTGATAAATGTTTTACTTATTTTATTAGTGTTTTTCTTGATAAGCCCTATACAATAACAAAGAATTTATCAGAGGAGATGAAATAGACGGCAGCACTATCTTGTAAATTACATTGATGTAGATCTTGTTTCGGTCTCATGTCATCGTCTATCACTTCTACCGGATCCTATTTCACCTGAAATCAACAGCCAGGCAATCTGTCATCACTTTGACAGGTGTGAAATGTATATCATTAAGTTATGTCAATTAGGTAAACTGTATATCATGAATGTATCATATCTTAATCTGTAGGAGATGTGGGTAGTGGGTAAACATTTCAGAGTTCTGTCAGATGGTTCATCCATGTAAACTGTTGTCCAAATCATTGTAAACTCTGCACTTTTCAAAGACAAACTTGTTTTTCTTTGAAAACTGCAAAGTTTACAATGATTTTGGTTTTGTAAAATGGACCCACTGGTCAAATACATGGTTATTTACTGGAATAAATTTGTTAAGTTCAACAACAGTATTTCCTTTTAAATTGATTGCTTTTGAAAAAAATATTTTCTTTGTTTCAATTTGGTTGGGTGGTTTCAGCTAAAGGTCATACTTTTTTCTTAATCAAATACATGTAACAATGTTAGCTGCAGACTTTTTTCTTACAGGCAAATTATCACTGTCAGACAACAAGAGTAATATCAAAAACAGTGTAAAACCCCAACCCGCTCTATATTCTCTGCATTTCTAAAGAAAAATATTATCTCAACAGAAATTCTATTAATTTAATATTTAAACAATTTTTGAATAAAAAACCTACTTCACAATTCTATTTAATAACTATTTTTCTTCTTGACTGATAATGAATATAATACAAAAAGCTCAACTCACATCTAAGTTTTGAATTATCAAAAATAATCTAAATTGGCAAGAAAATTTAAAGCAATTTAAACTGTTTCAATTTTAATCTTCATCTGAAGAAGAAAAATAAATATATAAGAGAGCTTTGTAAACACAAAACCAAAACCAGAACTGATTTAACCCAAATTCAAGTGATTCAATCATAAATAACAGAATTCATCTTTCCCACAATCACGTTTCAAAAATAAACCATCGTAAGCCAAATATACATTCTGATGAAAGAATAACTTCTCTTTTACTTCAATAAGCACAGCTGTGGTCAACCCTTAGACTGCTGAAATAATTTTGGCAGGACTTAAAACTGGAACTGTGTAAGGCTGTTAAAACTTATCCTATGGCAATTTGTTTAAAAGAGCTCCTTAAAGGAGCTCTTTTAAACAAATTACCACAGGATGAGTTTTAAGCAGCCTCAGGTTTGATATACAGCCATAAAATTGATGTCAGCATTTTAGAGTTAAGGCTAGAACTAATTAGTTTTGTCGATTTCTGGCGGCACTGTTGCCGCCTAACCCTCATCAGTAGAGATACTTTATTAATTTATCAATGTTATTCATGTGTAACTCAAAGACATTATAAGAAAAGTGCTTTGGCCCCCATGTCAAAACATCGCAATGAGATCAACCAAGACAAATGGTACTGGCACCAGGAGTCTTGGAGGAATCCTGGAAGTTATGGCGCCGTTGGTTATTGAATAGCATATCACACATTTATGTCTAGCAAGAGACAAATGGTCAAAAGGTTACTGCAAGTAATGCAGTGAGATGTGAATGTCAAACTTTGAAACTTCAACATTTAAAAACTTTTAACAATTTGCAGCATAAAGAAATATAAATTGTTTGAGGGGCATTTTAGAAGTTGTGAGTACAGAATGTAACCAGCAGTTGATCATCCATAAAGTTTGCCACATAAAGAGTAAATTTGGTATAAATGCAAAAGATTTTATACATATATGAAAAAGAATAAGGTTGTACATTTTATCAATTAATATCATTACATGCAAAAGAAAAATACTACTACCAGTCTTTTTCATATACTTTTACACACCACTACTTGGTCAAGAAGTATTTTATATCTTCTTGTTAAATAAATTTTAACCATTAAAGTGTTAAGCCCAATATTTCCCACTTCAGTATCCAAATTCCCACAAGAGCTCTTTTAATCAAATTATCACAGGATGGTGTTCAATAGCACAAGGTAATCACAATTTTAAATTCTACTAAAATCGGTTCTTTACTCTTAGGATTAGAGTACTGACACTGAGAATTTTGTACATTGTGTATCTCGGAATGACATCAATGCAGCATGTCTGGGTAGAGTGCAGCAGCACAAAGAAAAATTTAATTTTAACGAGATTGCGCCTGAGGAAACTTCAATCCATTCGGCTGACTTCAACTTCTGGTATTTTTTTTATTGGTTGGTCAAATGTCATGAAGGGTCAACTTGTCTTGACCTCCTGACAATAATCTTCAGATTGTGGAGTAGCTTGGCCCAGCAGAAAGGTTTAATTTTATTGAGATTGTGAAAGAAGATTAATTAAACTAAAATTGACACCTAAGAGGACTCATACTATCAATTTGTTCTATTCTCCAACATATTTGTCCTTTCGACAAAACATGAACATTTTAATTTAAATCTTTAAAAATGTTGTTTGAGTTGGAATGAAAATAAATGTACACATTTGGATTACAACTTCTTGGTTGTTGAGTAGCTACTCAGTAACCGAGAAGTTGGGATCCTATATCTACTTCAACTTCTAAATGCTACTCAAATGTCATAATCTCAGACAGACTCACAATTTAATATTCATTATCTCTGACTTTCTCACAATAATCAAATTCATCTTGTTTTACAACATGTTGTTAAAAGACTTGATCAATGATCCAAAGCTATGACAGTTTATTAAGGACATGTAACACTATACTAAAAAGGAAATTATTGAGCTCAATATATTTATTGCAGATTGTGCTATAAAGTAAAATTAATAAAATTTGAGTACAAAACTAAATTAAATTTGAATAACAAAAAAAAATCAAATTGAAATTAAATTTGATATTAAATTTGAGTACAAAACTATAATCAAATTTAAATAACCAAAAAATTCAAATTAATTTTGATATTTAAGTAATATTTGCAACTTCAGTGGTTACATTGCATGTAAAAAGGGCACGATCCGCTTATTTTATGCAAAGTACCTTGACTGGCATAAGCTAGGAAACCATTAATGTGCTTTTTAGTGATCCCATTAAGAAGGCACAGATTGAATAACAGATAATGAGCAGTGAGAGTACTTTTAGTGGAGGTTATAAGAAAGTTTGATCAAACTTAATGATGTATAATACCATCTAATGAGAACCATTGCCCTCTTTTACAGTCATTTGTTCGTCAAAACTGATTGATCGTGGCCATAACAACTAAGGCCCAGTTCCTCTTCTTTCAGCCGTTTTAGAGCAAACTCCAATGTAATCGTCTGTGCATAGAAGGAAACCCTCGTTACATCATAAATCTCCCTTTGGATCAAGTCAAAGATTTTTGTTGTATTTTAGGCCTTCAGGGTCCCGTTCCTCACAGCTATCTTAGGCTAAGTTGATCGTAAGTGCTAAAATACAATAGCGGTTTACGACTGTTGTAGCGCAGAGATCGCTTTGGAACCGGTGCCATTTGGCACCGGTTCCAAATTGATCCCTGCACTACGACAGTTGTAAGCATATAATAAAAAACCAACTCCACATGACATTGTTTTAAAAATCACTAACTACCAGCTTAGCCTAAGATGGCTTTGAGAAATAGGGGC
>JAULCD010001019.1:0-13158 GCA_032361085.1 Calliostoma canaliculatum | reverse complement strand
ATAAATGGTCTTTATTATAAAGTTGTTCGCTTGTCTTTGTAACTCTCACTACTGCTCCTGAAGATATATTCTTTTAAATGAGCAAGGTATTGTTTAGCGCAGTTTAGTTAATAATAAAAGCTATTATTTGCGAGACATTCTTTACATAGTAAAACAAAAACGTCTTGCCTACTTTTTACAAGTTATCACAAAGTTAACATTTAATAAGATAACAGTACCGTCACAATACATTTAAAAAAAACGTGCACTGTTTAGAACAAGTTTGGCATTTATAAATTACATCCAAATGTTAAGACAGTATCTAATGTTGGAATATACGAAATCAAAACGGCACCTGTCACAACAATTTTTGTATTTGTAAACCATACAAGTGGTTTTGGTGTATATTGTGTATTACACACGGTCTGTTGCAGACAACATCACAATAGAATTTGTTGATCGGTTTCTAGCAGAAGAGTAATAGTGGGGCTTTAGTATCAAGATTTAGTTTTCAGTAGATAACTTCTTGTAATATTTTGATATAACTTATAGTTGTAGATTATTCAGACTGTTTATTTTATCTCCTTAATGTGATAAGCTGCTTAACCTTGAGAAGGAGAACTGTACTGAAGTAGATCCGATACTGTGTGATGATGATACTTGTCCTGTTAACGGCAGGAATAAGCCTAGGCGGAGACTGGTGTAGCCATATGTGATCATGTGTGGTTACTAAATTCTGTATGGCATGATACTTGTCCTGGTAACGGCAGGAATAAGTCTAGCAGGAGACTGGTGTTGCCATATGAGATCCTTTGTGATTGATAGCTTCTGTATGGTATGATACTTGTCCGAGGCCCCGTTCCTAAAAGCATTCTTATGCTAAGTTGATCGTAGGTGCTAAACTATTACAATAGCTTATGACTGTTGTAGCGCATTCGGCACCGGTTTCAAACCAATCTCTGTGCTACGACAGTCGTAAGGCTAAGCTAGGAAACAACTCCAAATGATACTGTTTCAAAAATGACTTACGATCAACTTAGGTTAAGATCTCTTTGAGGAACGGGGCCCTGGTAACTACAGGAGTAAGTCAACGCAACAGCTGTTGATTCTAATGCCTGTCAACATCGTAAGCTATCAGCTTAACACTGGGCTGGAGAAAGTTTACAAACAAAAAATCGATTGTAAACTTGCGCTTTTTAAAGAAAAAACATTACTTTTGTTGGCAAGTCCACAGACAGCATTACGTTTTTACTACAAAAAGTTACTTACGGTTATCAACTTCTCTATTGTCTTGATGCGACGTTTCGGTGTAGGTGCTAACACCGTTATCAAGTATGGGGATAACAGTAAACATGCTTAATAATATTGTCAGCACCTACACCAAGACATTAAATACGCAAACAACCATAAATATGTTTGTTATGTTCCTATGCATCTGCTAAAATACCCCTACAAAATATAATGTTTGAGTTGGTAAACCCAATGATTTTAAATTGCGATTCAATTTCCAGTTTAAAGCTTAAATCACCTCCATTAACTTTATTAAAGTATGAATTATAAAAACAATTTTCAAACTGTCTGAATTTGCATAATGCTTTAAGTCAAAAGAAGTAATAGGCATAATTTAGAACTTTTATGGATGCCAACTATTTTTGTACGTATTTTTATGATGCTTCCGAGCATAATCCATAAACGGTGGTGAACAAGGAACGTACAAAAATATGCTATCCTTAAAAGTCCTGGGCCTCGTTTCTCAAAGTCATCTTAGTGTTAAGATGATCGGATGTGATGTCTGAAACAATGCCCTGTGAAGTTTAGATTTACGACTTTCGTAGTGCAGAAATTGATTTTGAACCAGTGAGGAATGGCACCGGTACCTTAGATATCTTTGGACAGTCTTAAGCCAGTCTGATATTTTGGCACTTACAATCAGGGTTTTGACAAGCAGAATGCTTTTGGACCATTTCATCAACGTTTAACTCTAGTATGCTGACTAAAATACTATTTTTGTATATGCTTTACAGTGCATATTAATATGGCTCAAATATCATCTAAGATTAGGAATAATAAATATCTAATAATTTCAAGTGTTATCAAAGTTTTTTCCCAGGTTAATCACAATAACAAATAACAACATACATTCGGGGAAAAATTCTTTCCTACCCATCTATTAATATCTTGCTAAGTCGCTAAGATATAGGTACTAAGGCTTTATGTAAACTCGGCTGAGCAAAAAGTATTTAACATCTAAGCTGTAAACGCTTACACCTTGACAAGAGGTATATTGCCATAAACAATACAATACTCAATTATACTAATCCCTTAAGCGCCAACTAAAGGGGCCATTAAGTGGATTACCCTTGGGTATAAACACACGTTCATTAAAGGCGGAGTAATTAATTGATGACAGTTGTCATGATGCTTGGTCGCTAAGGGTACAAATCAAAATCACGCCTTCCAAACTTGATTTGAGGGGGAAAAAAACAAGTACCAGGTGACAAGTCTTCAGGCTTTAGAAAACTGAATAACTAGATATTTTGTAACACTGAATTCACAATCTGTAACACAAATTCAACTTCACCTTAAACTTTTAAGAGAGTCAAATATTCAATGTACCTTCAATGACTCACAGCCTTATCATATATGAAATATGCTTTTAGCTCTAGGGTAAAGCAAGGCTTTATACTTTGAAAATAGAAAGGGACTAGTGAGACATAAGGTTGTACAAACAGTACACACATATCATAAGTAGAAATAAGAAAAGATCTCGCACAAATTTGCTCTGGTCTCTCATTTTGCTTTCACTTCATTTCAGACCTGTAATAATTCGTCCAGCAGCATGGGGTGGATTCACAGTGTCAGATAACTGAGATACTTTCCTTTATATAGACAGAGTAATTGTGAAGGTCATTTTTTGCCAAATACCTTTAAATTGCACCAACCTTGCACTACCTTGAATTGTCGGCTAGCATTAAAGTAAAATCCTTATCAGAAAGCTGACACAAAGTGCTACTTAGTTCAGCATTAAAAAGTTGGTTAGCATAAAATGGAAATTATGCAGTCTATATTAACTGTCAGAATTATGACTATGGCCACTTTCCTCGCTGTCAATGTCGAATAGCATAACAGATAAAGCATAATGGTGACATGACGAGGTAGGTAGCGAAACTTTACTTTATAATTCGCAAACAAAATATAGAAACATAAAGAATTGACTGTACAATTCTTAAATACTAACGATATTGACATGTGATAAAGTTAGCATTTAAAGTCTTGATAACACTTGACCTATAAAGGGTTACCATCATAAAAAAGGCCGCTCTTTTGGGCGCAAAGAGAGCGGTAGGGGTTGGGGTGGGGGTGTTTGGGCGACTTGAATAAAGTCGGCTACCCAATCATTGGTGAGTGATATGTTAGTGACGTGGCTCTCTCAAGGTCGCTAGACCTCGCCCCCATGACAGTGCACAACTGACAACCATTGGTGTAAACCTGTGTAAAGATGGTTGTTAACCGCACACTTTTTAAAGAAATCTTTCATTTGTAATGGATAGAAATGTTATAATATTGACAAATCATTAGTAAATTGTTTGAGTGGCATTTAGAAGAATGGTAATAAATGTATATATGGATCATATCTTCTTGGATATTACATTTATTAAATTAATAGTAACTTTACTTTGGTGATTTTGTATAATTATAACATCGTTGTTTTCATGATGGACAGGGACCATGTTTGACAATACTTCATAACAATTTTAAATAAGTCACCATTCGTTGGGTCTATGAGTTTTATAATTTTGTGTATATGGATATGATAATAACTCATGTTGTAATTTAAACAATATGACTTAATATTTGATTAGCTGACTTCACTGTAAGCCAAATCCCTCTGTAATACATAACAACAATCAACTTTATAAATCAATCTTTACCTCATTTTCCCTGAAAATAATGTAAAGAAGTCTACATATCGCTGTACCAGGCCCAAATGTACTTAAGTGCACATGTAAAAATGGTATAAATGGGTAAAACATATAGAAGAGGCTCTCAATAGACTAGAGCCAGACAACCCAATAAGTCCACTACCAACTGAAGACGACATCAACATCAACACAGCACTGCCCACCTAGTTGGACGTTGAGGCAGCCATCAAAGCCATAAAGAACAGAAAGGCACCCGAAATTGATGCCCTCCACCCAGAGCTATTGCAAACAGACCTGCAAACATCAACCAGGGCCCTAGCCAATCTCTTCAACAAGGTTTAGCAGAACGAAGTCATACTGTAACGAATTTTGCAGTCTATAGATAGATGGAGAAGTTATTTTCACACGCACGTAAAACAAACGAATAAAGAGCCTGTCACAGGGGGATCTGTGAGATCCGTACCTATGAATGCACAAAGGGTGACATTGGCCTAAAATAGATATATAGAAAGGAAAAAAAAATGTAGGATCCAGGAGCTAGCCCTGGCCAGGCGATTGTCCGGTTGTGCGTGCAGATGTTTTATACAAGGACTGAGATAGATAATATTGAAAAGTTTCGTTTCGGTTGTGAGTTCAGCTTCTAAGGGGTGACTGGAAGTAGTGGCTTGTGGGAAGGTTTAAAAACCTATATAAGGTAACTTTTTTAAAACGCAAGTTCATTGCATCCAGGGGAACAAGAGGGGTCATGCCATCTATTTTTGTTAGGAAATACGAGGACAATTTTTGAGTCCTTTCCAGGTAATTGGTGTCAGTCATTCAATCTCTAAAATGTATATATATGCATAGTAATTTTGTATGAGTCTCGTCAGCGTTTCGAATTACAGTTGATAATATTTGATATATGTATAAAATGTGTTGATATTATTATTGTCACTTCGGAGCGTTTTGCGCTGTTTGGTTTGTCTGTTCAGATAAGTAGTAGTATGTATTGCCACGTGTGAGATTCGTAGCGATAATTTGAAGCGTGCTTGTGTATATTGGAAACTCAGACGAGAGTCATTGCTGTTTATTGAAGTTAGGAATTTTTGTGACTAAATACATGGTTACATTTACAGAGAAAATAGTTTATCATTCATGTATTAACACACAACAATAATCTATCGGAAACAGTGAACTACTTTGTCATAGCGGCCCTAAATATTTAGGGCCGCTATGACAGAGTAGTTCACTGTTTCCGATAGATTATTGTTGTGTGTTAATACATGTCGTAAGACCGGAAGTCAGCGGGTGACCGGAGCCTGAGCCAGCTTGAAGTTGTCTTCCACCTGCCTCCTTCCATTCCCGGTCTTACCATTACTGTAGGAATTTGAGAATTTGTGTAATGAACACATGAGGATTGTAAATCTTTCTGAATTCTGTAGTGATTTATCATAGATACTCTCGTAGCTTGTCATTGTCAGGGCTTTTCATTGAAATAGGGGTGTACAGGACATTACAACTTGCCTTGTCTTATCAAGTGTACTTAGTAACCTCAGCACTTACACTGAAATTGGGAATGGTGAGCTGGTAATATAAAAAGCTTACAATACCACCAGGCTGGAGAAAGGGACTCATAGTGAAACTGCCAAAGAAAGGAGATTTCATCACATACGACAACTGGAGAGAAATAACACTTCTGTCATTCCCAAAATAAAATATTCTGCAAATATCTACTCAACAAAGTTGATAACGCCATAGACAAAAAACCCACACATAAAAAGGCTGTATTCTGAAAAGGTAGAGGCTGCGTTCACTAAATGTTCATGCCATGTAACATCATTGAACAAAATCTTAAATTGAATGCTCCCATTTACATCGATTTACAACTTCATCGATGTTAAGAAGGCATATGATAGTATTTGTTAAGAAGGTCTCTGGAAGATTTTGAGAGCCTATGGAATACCAAGCAAGATTGTCAACCTCATGAAGTTTTTCTTCAAGCAGTATGAAAGTAACATCATCCCCGACAAAAATTTCACTAACTCATTCCAAGTAAAGTCTGGAGTTCGGCAATGATACATTCTTTCACCAATACTTTTCCTCACAATTATTGACTATGTGATGCGCCAAACAACTGCCGACCGTCCTCATGGAATACAGTGGACGCTTTTCTCACAGCTGGAAGATCTTGAATTTGCTGATGACCTGGCCGTCAGTTCAACCAAAAATAGACATCTAAAAAACAATCTAAGAGATTCAACAAGTTTACCAATGAAACTTCACATCAATTATCAGAACATGCAAAGTTAGACGTTAACCTTAAAAAAACACAGTGCATTTCATGTTGGTAATTTCATTAAAACATATTTTTTTAAGTTGTGTCATTTTCTCATATTATGTCAATTGTGCCATTTGTACCTGTGCCATCATTCGTGTGCCATTTTTACCTTTCACCATCAGGCTCAGATAACCCCCCTTCAGGCTCATCTAACCCCATTTATTATTTTGTGAATAAAGTGAACCTGGTTGATGTATACAAAAATCATGACAACTCTTATGCATATGAACAATTCATGTGTTTTTTGTTTTTGTTAATAAAAAAAGAAGGTTATGCCTTACATGTAGTGTTTTGACTGTTTAACTATTATAGATGCCAGACAAAATATTGTTTTTAACTTAAAACTGCTACTACATACCCACATGTTTAGATGACTGGATATAATGTTGATAAGGATTTATAACTACCACTCCGATGAATTGTCCTGGTTTCAGTGTGTTGTTAGCCTTTAAACTGCATACTAACACAATCCTTAACTGTAGGCAATCTACAAGTGTATCAGGCCTATGCTACTCGTCCACAGGTATGTGGTTTCAAACTGTCACTTCCCATTGATTCATTCCTTACTTTTTGTGTGTTTGATCAGTGTCGGGCTCGTTTAACTTCCACTGAGTGTTAATGAACACTGTAAGGCACATGTACCCCTTGCTACATATGTGAGTGAACACTATACGTGTGATTGCCAGTGTAACTCCATTGTTATGTGTGTGATTGACCTGTGCCAGGTCAAGGTAATTATAACTTCCTTCCCCGGCCCTGTGTGTGTGTGTGTGTGTGTGTGTGAGAGTGTGTGTGTGTGTGTTTGTGTGTGTGAATATATGTGTGTGTGCGTGCGTGCGTGTGTGTGCGCGTACGTGTGTATGTGCACGCGTGTGTGTGTATGTGTGTGCGTGCGCATGTGTGAGGGTGTGTGTATGTGTGTGCGTGTGTGCATGTGTGTGCGTGTGCGTGCGTGCGTGTGTATGTGGGTGTGTATGTGTGTGCGTGCGTACGCGTGTGTGCGTATGTGTGGGCCTGGCACTGTTTAATCACTCATACAATAGGGGAAGTGGGCTTAACACTAACACGTTTCTGTCACTTATACAACAAGGGAATTGGCCTTGTTGTATCACGCATTCAATAGAGTTAGGGTGTGGATTCGAAACAATTTTTATATAGTGTAATCCTAAATATAACATATAAAACAGTTTATTACTCGCCCGTTAGAGATACGACTGTTTAATAACTCTAAGTTGTTATTAATCAGTGTTCAATAACACCTCGTGCTGTCATTCTGTCGGAACTACTTTCACTCGACCACGTGCTACTGTGGCTCTTTGAAATTCGGCGATCAAATTATGTCCACTCTATTTTAATTTAAATAAAAGAGACAAACCCCAACCTTCAATGGATACACGTAAATAAATTGACGTTCAAATATCACCCCATGACTAAGGTGTTGATTGAGGCTGCCATAAAATCTTATTTAATGGCCTTGACATTGAGTGAAGGTGTCATGGCCGATGAACGTTGTTACACATTTCGTTTACCATATAAAATGTGCCATGTAAGTACACTTTGTGATAAGATAAGTATTTGTCTACGTTCATTACACATTTCGGAAGATATTGTTTCATACAAATATTGTTGAGTTTTTGGATTTAACCACCCTAACAACCTTAAATCATTTGAACCGTAAACTTGTGACGAGAATATATTCGCGAGCGGCAATGGAACTTTTCAAACATTATTTAACATAATGTAGCATAAGTTAAGTCTAATATGAAATTAACTAGACTAATAGTAATTCTAATCATTATTATTTTTGTCACAGATGCTTTTAACAACTGAAAAGTTGATGTTTTGATAGTTTCAAAGAAAGCAAGCTTCAGAAACATCAACGCCTCGCGTTACGATAGAATCTATTGTATTCATACACTATTTATAAGTTAAGTTGAACAGAAAGAAAAAGTTCAAGCTATATTTACTTTTAAGAAGGCGAGTAATAAATAAACTACTAACCTCTCTCCCGTGTCATACCATTGTTAAGAAACTCGTAAATAGTTTTGGTATCTGACCATGACTCGCTTTCGCTCGTCAGATACCACTTGATATTCACTTGTTTCATAACAATGGTATGGCACGGGAGCTCGTTTAGTATTCTATAAATAGTTTAGTATTCTAAAATATCTTTATTTGAAGACAGTGTTACTGGCCAACTTATGAGGCCCATGGACATGCCTAGGCATGGGCTTTTGGTTGACCCATGTTCACTAATCGCAAAACTGTACTATATTTGGGAAATTAGGTTTTTTAATGTGATATTACCATAAACTAGGAGTTCAACAGTTTTAGACAGAAATTTGAACACGAAAACTGACATTTTTGAGAATTTGTAGTAGTTAGTGAGTTTGGGTTTAACGCCGTCTTTAATAACGTTTCACGACGATAAGGTTTATTACAAGAGGATAACCTGCATTATCAAAGTAGTTATGTGATACAGTTCACACCCTTGACACTTGTACAAATTACCACATAAAAGGCCTTTAACGACTCTATTGGTTGGCATTTAGACACTGAAATTGACAAATCTTGCGCTCAGGTTAACGTTTCGGCCTTAATATACCTGTTATACAGATTAGTATAATGCGTAACAATAAAAAGAAAATATCACTTAAATGACCATAACAAATATATTAATGAACTTTTTACGATCGGCTGATAATTGCATTTACAAACTGTTATTGTTCTATGAAGCTTTGTGAAAGCACTATACATGTATAACTGCAATATAAAAGGTTTGGTCACAGTCCGCTTACCTACAGACAATAAACGATACGTTTAATCTCGTGCACTGGCTTAGTGAACCCCCAAAATTTCTGACTTCTATAACCACCACTGGATGCATAGGTTCGATTTGTAAATGCCAAAATCGTTGTAAACTAGTTTTTCTTTGGAAAGTGCATAGTTTACAACTATTCTGACATTTATATAACGAAGCCATTAAGAAATCTAAAGACATTTCTTTGGATAGTTTACAGCGATCTTTGTATTGGGAACCAATCCAATGCACACAGTGTATCATTAATGTTTTACCGCGTGGGTGGGTGCTTTGTCTAACTTCGTCTTGTTAGTCGCAGTTGACAAGTTCAGATTAACAGAGATTTTGCTATTATATAGTTATTATCTATCGTCAGTAAACTTATTAGTTTTATCTGGGAGGAAAACATTTATTAACAATGTGGTTATATTATGTAGGCAACCTGCGTACATGCTAACTAAGGGTGATACCACCGGTAAAAATGTATAGAAATTATTCAGCGGATTTCCATTGGTTTGATGAGATTTCCTACGGAGCCGCACGGTATTTCCGGGAGCCGCACGGTAAAGATTAATGTTGGTTCAAATAAAGTCCTTTTTTTCTAATTGACCTCTCCATCATCTAATCGAGCAAATACGACCAAACTCTCGAACACGTGTAATTTCGTTAGATCTTCAGATTAAAAATGATTTGGTTTCTTTTTACGGTCTATTTATTACTTACCTGTCTCTAATTAGACTGAAGGCTACGTATTACTACAAACACTCGAAATGTATTGAAATACTATAAGCTAACTACGCCAAATTTATGCTTCATTGTTTGTATTTGTATAGGAGTATCATAATTCATAGTTTTTAACAACACTGACTTCACTTGACTAATTTCGATCATACGCGGTAATCTATACAATTCTTTGAAGTTCTTCAGGTTATTAGACAAACATAATCCCCTTGAAATCCTATTTCCCTTGTTAATAGTTAACACGTTCATTGCAGTTGGCAATTTGAGTTCATTTCCTTGCCATAGCCTGAATGTATTTATTTGAAACCTTTCCTTCAGCAATTCGTTTGAATGTTGCACAGTACATTTAATAAAGACCGACAGGATATATTTCCAACAATGCATGTTACTTACGGTTAAAAATCAAAGTAAACCGAATACGTAAATAAAGGGTTCACTGAAACAAGTATTTCGGTTTAAACCAATTGTCTCAGTTCACTAATTTCAAAATCGTTGTAAACTGTGAACTTTCTAAAGTAAACCTTGTTTTTCTTTGAAATGTGCACAGTTTACAACAATTTGAGTTTTGAAACATTTGTATTCATTCACAAGTTCCAAAATCGTTGTAATCTGTGCACTTTTCAAAGAAGAATGGATTTTCTTTAAAACATAAACAGTTTACAACGATTTTGTTATTTAAAAACCAAACCTGTTCAACCCAGTGGTTAATGCAATAAACGCAGTATTGGATAATCAAGATGAGGAATGGATCTGTACTGGATAACCTTCCGTCAACTCCAATTAAACCCAGCTGGGGTGTGCAAGTGCACAATGATTGGAAATCATCATGTCAGTGTTTCGTCACATTTCACTCGGTTTAATCTGTCCACGATACAGGATAACATTGGACCAATGGGTTCTATTTACAAATGCCAAAATCGTTGTAAATTGCAATTTCTAATAATAATTTTTTATAATTCGTAATGTACAAAATAAAAAATCGTTATAAATTTGGCACTTTACTAATTTAAGAGAAAGAGGTTTACAAATGACAAAGTCTTTGTAAATTTTGCACTTTCCAAAGAAAATCCTGATTTCAATTGCTGAAATACTTGTAAACAATGCACCTTCCAAAACCATATTAAGGTTTGCAAACACAATTTTTTTCTGTAATTTAAGCAGTTTCAAAAGAAAGTACATGTTTGCAACGTCCAAAGTGTTTTTGTGTGTAAAATGTACACTTTCCAAGGAAAGTCAAGGTTTACAAATACAATTTGTTTATGAGCTGTGCATTTGCAAAGAAAATCCAATACATGCAAATGCAAAATTATAAATTGTAGACTTTTAAAAGGAAAGCTAGGTTTACAAGTATCAAAACTGGTTGTAAATTGTGCTGTTCCCAAGGAAATAAGGTGAACAAGTCATAAACTGTGCACTCTGTGCAAACACATCTGTCCTGACAGATAGTGATTTAGATTATTCTCAGTCATTGTTGTTTTACACTTTCAAAAGAAAACACCTTTTCCTTGAAAACTGCACATCTTACAGTGATTTTTGCATTTGTAAACTGAACCTATTGGTCCAGTGAATGTCTCCGTTCCGACACTGACAAGCCGCTCACCGAGTTGCAATTAACTATATGACAGATCAAAGTTGTATCGTGTTGATTTGTAAATGTCGGGAGGAAATTAGTACGTGCACATTTGGCACCGTGGCTCGTTTTCCGCTTCATGAATATTTTCCAGAGCTTAATCACAAAGAATACGGTTTGTTCCACAAAGTTCTTGTTTGCAAAACCGTCATGGTGTATTGACAGACAGGGATGGTGAATTTGCACTTCTGTTCCACATGTTTGTAGAACAATGAGACAAATACTATATGATGTCAACTGAAAATAGAGCTTTTTGTACCTTGCTAACATCGTGTAAAAAATAAACAAAGTAAAAGCGAAAATGTAATCAAACACGTTATATTTGTCGCAGTTTTAAAACTTGCGTAATGTTGTTGACTCCCGAAAGGTTTTAATTGTCAAATGTCCATGTCTGTCTGTTTAATTGTCAAATGTCTATGTCTGTCTGTTTAATTGTCAAATGTCTATGTCTGTCTGTTTAATTGTCAAATGTCTGTCTGTTTAATTGCCAAATGTCTATGTCTGTCTGTTTAATTGTCAAATGTCTATGTCTGTCTGTATAATTGTCAAATGTCTATGTCTGTCTGTTTAATTGTCAAATGTCTATATCTGTCTGTTTAGTTGTCAAATGTCTATGTCTGTCTGTTTAATTGTCAAATGTCTATGTATGTCTGTTTAATTGTCAAATGTCTATGTCTGTCTGTTTAATTGTCCAAATGTTACCTTAAATATTATTATATTACATACAATATATCAGAACAAACCGTTATTAAAAGAAATAAGTGTGAGCATGAAGTATTTTGCAATAATTGAATAATATAATTGCATCAAGCGTAATCTATGGCTGTTCAAACCTATCCTGTGGAATTTTGTTAAAAAGGGCTCCTACAGGAGCCCTTTTAAACAAATTACCACAAGATAGGTTTTAAACAGTACAAGATGGTCATAGTCAACGTCCTACTAAGCCCAATTAGCCTATTTAAAGGTTAGGTTTGATTAGGTGAAAATACTATTTTCACCATTATGTTACTCATAATGCAATATCTTTGCAAGAGTCAGAAACGTGGGAGGGCTTGGTGATGATTGTTCCAAGCTTACAAAATGTTTACTGAAATAAAGCTTTAAATAATGTCCTTACTCATGTTGAATAAAATATACAATCCATCGGTCTGTCTGTCTGTTTCTCATCTCAATAAAAACAATTAACCTCAAGACCGCTGAATCCATTTAGATCTAGATGTTGTATTGTAAAATGTGTGCAGCTGCAAAGAAAATATCCCGAATTTTTTATTTGAAAGTGGATTCTTCAAGGAATTCCTTGAAACAAACTAGAGACAAATGTATTTTCGTTTAATCAAATTCATTCATAATTTTAAAAGCATCTAGATTTGACAGTTGACAGCGAAACTCACTTAAGACGTCACACGCACTCTAAAGGTGAAAAATACAACCATCGGGTTTACACCTTCGCTGATTAGTTTAGAAATATAACATCATATAATAAAATAGTCTATAACTCGTCACGACAGAGGAAAGGCGTTCATTAAACTAACGTCACTTCTCTGATAATTAAGTTTATGAAGTTAAAAGTTTTCTAATTTAGTTTAGAAATGAATTCCTAACCTAGTTTTACGATTAATCGGAAATGCAGATATTGACATGAGATTTATTTAAAATATGTCATCAATACTTCTTGAACGTTTTGTACATTGCATAAATACCCAGGTCCAGTATAAGTACCCATTTCCAATATTTCAATATTTCACTATTCTGGTTATGAGTAAAATAT
>JAULCD010000908.1:0-13160 GCA_032361085.1 Calliostoma canaliculatum | reverse complement strand
TGAGTGTTGAAGCATTCTTTTGAATGTAATGTGTTTGAAAGTCAGTTACATGTATTTGTCTAATATATTGGCGTTCGTCAAGAACGGGTACACTGATTCAGCCTCCCGCTGTATAAAGGCCGCAATGAATACGGTGCACTGCACAGCAATCTAATGTGTGTGTTAAGTTGTATTATATATGGGGTTGGTGACTAGGAGAAATATAAAGACGTTATACTAAAGTAACAATATAAATCACAATACCCTCTGCTAGCGTGTTCCTGTTTGGAATTGTGAAACTATAGTCTGTAATGTTTTTTTAAGTTCACAGTTTAGGCACTGATAGTTTGAAAACACTCTGAGAGGGCATATCATGTATACTAGTATATAACATTGCAATGTTGTATGTAGTGCATATTGCCAACATTATTTTGTGACTGAATCATGCTATATTCAAAACACAGATAGATAGACCTTTTCACTACAAACATACATCAAGTGTTTTGACATTCATTCCTGGGCTTCAATTTTAATCAATTTCCCATCTAAACTTACAATCAAACTACATGCATTAGAAAAAATGTATATAAATTATTCAGCGTTTTTCAATTGGTTTGATGATATTTCCTATGGAAATCTAATCAAAACAGTGGAAAATCGCTGAATAAATTTAATACATTTTTCCAGTGATGTCATTGGCAAGAACCGCAAATACCTAGACCGGTTTAATAGCTATCAACGAACACAGTACTTGAATCTTTTTGTGATGGGATTGGGGTTCTTTAATGATTCAAAAGTTATGTACTGTAAGGTTTTATGGCATACTAATTTCATGACCTCTTACGATGGATCAAATATACACTTTTTGGAAATGTCTTAGCAAATCTAGAAACCGAAACATTTCGGCAAGTCTTAGGTCTGTGACAAATTTATGTGACTAAACGATCTTTAATGTTTAAAAAAATAAATAAAAATACACCCAGTTAATGCTCCGTATTGTTGGCATACAATTTTTAAAATAAGTGTCATCTGTTTTTTGGTTTTGCTACTTCATGGTAAGTTTATCTTAAATCAATGTCATAACAACTTTCAAAGGCTCGTGGGTTATTTATTCAATCAAACTCAGAAAAATATAATTAGTCTGTCCGCTGGGAGTTCGATTGGCATTTCTGTCAATTGTCCCCAAAGAAGCTCCTGTATCCTCAAGCATTGCCAAAGAGTACAGTCAATGGATCAATAAACGCTTGAAATGATAATAGGCCTGTAGAATTGGAGTAGTTATAACCCAAAATATTATGGATTGCAATGTCTTTAATTGTAAAGCATGTCGTTTCTTGGCTAATCCTTCGAAGGGGCAAGGACTAGCCCAGAAACGTCGTGCTTTACAGTTAAAGAAGTTGCAATCTCTAATATCGTGTGTTATGGTAATAGGCATTTTTCCTAGATGCTGCACACATCTCCTAAACTGAGATAATCAGTGTGTTCTAATTGGCACAATATATCAGTTGTGGCATAAAAGTGTGTAAACTTGACATTATGAGTTGTAAGCCGGAAACTGTGAAAACTAAAAATGATATAATTTTCATAATTATTTTCCAGTCTCAATGTTGTTCTTATCCATTTTGTTGTGCAATGTAAAAATGTACCTTACTAAAACTGAAAGAATAAGGGATAAGTCGTGCGATCATAAGTTTATTGTAAAACAAATTTGTAAGCTCTAGGCTCAACATGTTAAAAGAATTCTTATGAAGCAATCACCTTAAACACGTGGAAAGAATCATAAGCTTAATATAAATCAACTTTGTTTTGCCTTAGGTATGTTTTAGTTCATTAATAAGAATAGCATAACATTGTATAATGGTTTATGTTTGGAGCCATAGTACCAATATAAAAATTAACATGTTGTAAGAATCATTTGAAAAAAATGTATAGGAATTATTCAGCGGATTTCCATGGGTTTGATGAGATTTCCAAATGATAACCCTATTTGCAAACTACCAATTCAAATAAAGCTTATTATTTGGTAACTAATACAGATAGATCCGTTCTGGGTGTGTTACTGTTGACTTATAGAAGAAGCATCAGCAAACAAAGTTACTTGTTTTTTAAACATTCATTAAAAGGAAATTAAGAAAACTCTTATACATTTTTATTTTGTTTACTTTACCCAATTTTACCTAGGAAAGTATATAAAATATTTAGCAGATTATCCTGGGTTAGGAAATCTCATCAAACCTATAGAAATCCGCTAAATAATTTTTAAACATTTTTTTCCAGTGTTATGAGCATTTTTGTAAAATACTTGAGTTTGGTGTATGGTAGTTTTAGTTTCATACGCGTTTATCTAGAACAATGCAACGTTTACGTTTTGTTTGTCTAGTTTTACAATTGTACACTTCAAAAATCACAAATATACAGTACAACAAAATGGTAAACCATCTACACATAAAATGTAATTAGTATAAGAGTAGTAATAAGCATTTACACAAATGTATTAACACGATCCTATGCATATAAGTATGTTTAAACAACACTTTACTTTGTAAACTAAAAGCAATGAATTCCGTGAAACTTTCAATGTATACAACATTTATACAATTATTAAGTTATTAAGTGTGGTGTTCATATCAGTTTATGATTAATTGCTTTCGCAACACCCATGTATTTATTATGTAAATTGGCAGTGATAGTATATTGGCACATAACTGTCGTAAAACTATCTCTGTAGTTTAAAGTGTTGTACGGACGAAAGTTTACCTTACAAATTTAATGCGATTAAATAAAGATACCATAAAATGACCTGTTTGCTATACAACAGAATACAAGTTAACTCAGTTTTCGAGCAAAATATAAAGTTTAAAACGTGTTAACATTTAAACTAGCAAAGTACCAAAAAACTGTCTTACCTTGAAGAATCAGGCAGAAAGTATTTGAGACTTAGAGGTCGTATGTCTTCATGAGCACTTTCCCTCTGTATTTATACTCGATATGCCTCTGTGTGACTTCAAAGGAAGTCATTTCAGTTCTTAATTGGGTGCTTATATACTTTAAATGATTTCGGAGCGAGTACAACTATGCGAATGAGGCGGTTTGAGTAACGGGTCATTTAGAATCACTTTGAACTCGCGCATTGCGGGTAGAATTTCAAACAAAAATCAGTATGGTAACTTTTGATAAATGTTTTGTGGCCTGACATTTAGTAAGCAGTATGGTTTACTGACAATCCGAAGGGTAACTTACCATCAAGCGTCGCCTCGATTTCGTCCAACCTGCAAAATGCAGTTATACAAGTTAATCATTATTAAGCCTAATTACGCTTAATACTGTAAAACTGGACGATGCTGAGTTTCAGAAAATTTGGAAGAAATTATGTGTATTTTAGCACTGTGATAATAGTTGCATATTGATGTCCATTGTAATTGGTAGATTTGTGGAAACGGGACATAATCATCTGCACATGACTTCCGTTTTTTTTTTAAATCCTACAAAATTATCAATTGTTTAAGTGTGATCAAACTGATAACGAATCTTACAAACTATGTGGGCTAATTGTATCATTGTTATGAAAGTCTTTTATTATGTTTAGTTAATGTGTGCAGGTCATAGTCGTGACCCATAAGTTAGCTCCATATTCCAAACAAATAGCTTTGAAAAACACCAAGCCTGTCTTAATTTGTTTAAATAGCTTCTACTAAAGCCAATTGCCAAACTAACAGTTTCTGGTAAGTTGGTCCAATTAAAAAAACTATGCATCAAGTCTGTAAATATCTGTGAATCTTGAAGAAACGTATTTATTGATTTATTATGAAGAATATTCATATAACTTCATTAATCAACAAGCAGTGAAATGCGAGACACATTATTCGTCACTTTCACTGGTGCTCTTCATCAGAACCTTGTACCACTTGTTGATTAATGAATTGATAAGATTATTCATCATGACTAATTACGTTCAATAAGAAGTCGCCGTGTTTACTGATGTTGTTTCAACATTTTAGCAAGTAGAGCTAGAGGTTGTTAGCAATAGAGGCAACAATTAAAAATAACACCTCAGTAAAGTCTCAAATTTCATAAAAAAAACTTGATGCTAGTAGGTTTCTCTCTTCCCAAAAGAGACCAAAAGCCACTATTGAATTGTGGTGATTTACACAGTTTTTTTTATAATCATATTGCCGAAATGTCCAACGGAATCTGTTCTGACAGATAGTGATTTTAGTTATTCTCTGGAATTGATATTTTTAATTACAGCTTTCAAAGTTTAAGGAGATTACTCAATACAATGAGTATACATGTGACTAGACAGGTTTAGAGGATTCAGTATCTCACATACTAACTATATTTAATGCAATGTTCTTTACAATGGTAATTAGGCAAGTTCCTCATTACATTAATAAACATATGTGGAATTATTAGATGTCACATTAAAAATAACTGTTCAGGGGAACAGTACTCTTCCGAATCTTGCAAAATAAGGTTTGTACAGGCAACATGACGTATGAATCAATCAATCAAGTTAATGAGTACATTCATTAGATGTGGGTATACGTATAAATACATTTCACTGGGAATCTGTAAAGAACTTATTCAACTTATCCATAGGAAATCGCATCAAACCAATGGAAATCCGCTGAATAATTTCTATAATTATTTCCAGGGTTTGACTTTATACTCGATATAGTGATTCTAAATTTTAAAGCTTGCAATTCACATATTTCATTACAAGTGTAAATATGGAGCTAGGCTCTGCAATTAAATCAGTTTGCTTGGAATAAAAAAAGTTGGCTTTACAATTAACATAAATTGTAACTGTTGACTGACAATATATAACTGTTTGCCTGAACATAAATATTAAAATTCAAATGACCTTTCACTATACCCACGGTCAATATTTATCAAAATTATAAGTTTAAATGAAAATGTGGAGGATTTTGAATTTATACAAGGCTCACAGAGTTTCAGTAAACATGTGTCCTCGCTATAGTTAGTATCTGTCCTCTCATCAACACTGGCGGGGGTATGGCAACGTGTAATAGCATTTTGGCTGGAATAATCTACTTTTAGTAGTGCAGTAAATCACTTCAGCAAAGGCAAGAGCAAATAAACGAAGGCGTCCTTGCGGTAGTTGGAGTCGGGCGACGTGATTGTACTAACAATTCCAGGGATACCACAGCGAAATACACATGATAAATTAGGCTTTTTAAATGGCATGTAGAACTTCAGAATATAAGAGTTTTATTAATAAGGATAAATGCACCTGCTGGTGTAAGAATATACTACGACACCTTGTGTTTATGCCAAATAAAGTAGTTGACATCCATAAGTAGCTCACTTTACCTGATGAAGTTAACATCCATAAAGTTGTCTAGTCAACGAAAACCTGATACTATTTACCTATTTGTATTTATGTAATGCTCAAATTAAATTCTTCTTTGAATGATAATTGGGATTTCGTTTGGTTATTTGGTGGTCTGAAATAGGTTTTAAGCTGTGTTCATTTCAGGTGTTCCAGTGTTCATCTTGAGTGTTGAGCAAACATTTGTGTGTTAAAATAGAAGTTTCAGTTTGATAACAAGTTGTTAAAAGCAAAATACATTGTTACCCCCCGCAACAACGTTGTTGCGGGGGGTATTTAAATGGGCTCCGTGCGTTCGTCCGTTCGTCTGTCCGTCCGTCACGTTTCTTGTCCGGCTCGTAACTTTGTAACTAATTGTCCGATTTTCATCAAATTTGGTGTGGAGATGTGAAAGGATATATTAACGTGTCATGTTAATCAATTTTGAATATATTTTTGTAAAAGTTTTGGTTATTGTGCCGTTTTTGGACGAAAAGTGACCATTTTTAAAGAAAATTGTTCAGTGTCCTGTCCGGCTCATAACTTTGCAACTAATTGTTCGATTTTGATCAAATTTGTTGTGGAGATGTGGAAGGATATAATAACGTGTCATGTTAATTGATTTTGAATATATATTTGTTAAGTTTGGGTTATTATGCCGTTTTTGGACGAAAAGTGACGATTTTTAAAGAAAACTGTTTAGTGTCCTGTCCTTTCATAACTTTGCAACTAATTGTCTTATATTTATCACATTTGGTGTGGAGATGTAGACAGGTATAATAATGTATCATGTTAATAAATTTTGAATATATTTTTTTAAATTTGGTGTTTGAGGCAAAAAGTGGTGAATTTTTACGAAAACTGTAAGGAGTCCTACCCGACTCATAACTTCCGTTCTATTGGTTTGATTAGCATTAAATTTAGCATGGAGATGTAGAAAGGCATGACGGTGTGTCATGATTAAAAGTTACTTGGAATATGCCCAATGACATCTTTAATTTAAAAACAATTTGCCAGTTGCGGAGGGGTATAGCTTGACCATGTCAGCTGCTTGTTGTATTTGGTAAGAATGACCTTTCGTAGTTTTTTGTTCTACAATTAATGGTTTGAAGTTTTGTTGTTAGGGGTTATTTGCGTCGACCATTGGTGGGATATCGTTTTTAAGCTTGAAAATGATGTAAGAATCTATATCGAAACGTCGCTATCGTGCAATAAGAAAGCCAATCATCTGTAAACTTATCCAGCACCCGTTCCTGTCGCATTACACACAATTACAAGGGGTTCCTTCACATTACACTGCACACACACAAGGATCGGGGGTTGGTCAGCTGATACCACAGGCTGCGTTCCAACCCCCAGAGGTACGCCCAGCGCATCCTAAGAGATTGCCTGCGTACTTACATGCGCCAGGCAACCTGGACGCTCCCTTGGCTCCCCACCAGTTGCAGCCCCAGGTAAGCGATGATCCGTTCTGTTACGATGGGAGTCCTACCCCCCCTGAGGAGGAGGACATTGACATGGCTTGTGACGCAGATGTTATGCGTTCCATTGCAGCCATTTATCCCATCGGGTCCCCAGATTCGTTCGACCCAGATTTAGCTAGTGTTAACAGGGATTGGGTGTCGCTCCCGGCGTCTTGGGACGTTCAGTAGCAGGCAGGGAAGTTGGACGTCATGTTTCCAAATGCCACTACTAAGTCGGCCGTTTTGCCACGTCCACGGGTAAGGTCTGGGTTCCCTATCCACGGGGCCGAGTACACCACAGAGGCACCTGCGCTGGGTGACAACTTTACATCGTACATCAATCCATAATTAGCACTTTTTCAGTCATGCCTGTTCTGTCAGAACAAGATCAGATGATTCTGTCCACAGCCTATCTCCAACAGCATTGGTTATCGGAATTGGTGGCTAGCATTTTCTCGGTATCAGGTAACTTAGTCCTTACCTGAAAGCAAGGGTTACTTAAGCACTTAAACAAGTCAGAGATTGTTAACAGGGAGCTTATGAGAAAGCCCTGGTCTTGCAGTACGATATTTGATAACTCATTGCTTGATTTACTGACAAAATACCCTGAGAGACAGTCGATAATTACTTATCCCCCGTTGGCACCAAGGGCCAGCTATCAGGCGCTTGCTCGACATCAAGATGAGTCTTTCTCTGGTAGAGGCCCCGCACCTTACAAGAGGGGGCGGGGCCGTTCAGTTCCAAGACGACCTGGCAACTGAGGCCACAACTACCGGGGACGCGGCAAAGATACGTTCTGACTATCTCTTTCCCTCTCTGGGAATGCTGATGTTTTAAAAAAGTGGGAACCATGTTTAACCTTCATATTTTTTTAGTGTTTATCGGCTTCTCATAAGCCTTGATTTTGGTTTGATATTTCAGTGTTCATTATCACCTTCAAGATATCACAAAGTTACTTACGGTTGTCGAAAAAAAAATTCATTGTCTTAATGCAAAGTTTTAGTTAAGGTGTACTAAGACCGTCATCAAGCATGTGTTACAAAGCTGTTGTTAGTACGTGATTTAGGTACACTTTTCAGCATACCTGTTCTGCGCACCCGGGTGTAATCAGTACCCTAAGATAATAGTAGAGAAACTTGGGATGGATAAGGGTAAGGCACCGAAAACCTTTCACAAATTTGGGAATTTGGAGTAGTAAGAGAGAAGAAGGACAGAAAATTTGAGAGGGTAGTGGATTGTTTTGTTTTTGTTATTTTTTAGATGCGGGCGAGGAGCCCTGTTGTTTTAGAAATGTGTCTAGTGCATGGAACATTTGTTGGCGGTTGTTTGGGTTGAGTATTTGTTGCATGCTGTGTTGTAGTGAGAGGTTTAGAGTAAGTAGGCCAGTGTGTTGGATGTCTTCGTGTTGCAGTGTGTAGTTTGGTGTGTTTGTGTATTTATGTCTGTGGATGGGTGAGATTACTGTGACTTTTTTGTAGTTTTGTGATTGCTTATCAATGTTTGTATGTTTATGGTGTGTTTTTTGTTTTGCTGGGGGTATGTTTGGCTTTTTGGAAGAATTTAGGTTTGAACCCTGTCTGTTCGTCTGTCCGAGATAATGTGACTTTAGGACATAAATACATATTTGAAAATCAAATGTTTATATTGTATTATGGTATTTTACAGAGTTATTGCCGTTGTTAATTTATTTTTACTTGATGCATTTTTCTCTAATGGGGATTTTTTTTCTCAGAAACGGTTTATTTGAATTGAAGAATATATTTAGTGTATCCTCCTTGTGCATGAGTGACGTCAGCCAAACGCTTCCTCATTGGTTGAGTCAAACGTTGAACGTTTGGCTGATGTCACTTGTGCACATTAGGAGAATGCACCAAATATTGACATAAGCTGTGTTTTGGGACTCTTTAGATATTGTTCCAGGATTGCACTGATGTCTCCCATATATATACGCGATCAATCAGCTATCACTTGTGGCGGCATTGTTTACGCAACCAGTTAGGCATGGTTAGCTAATGAGGTCAGGTATACTTGATCCTGTAAGTGATTTCAGGGCTCAAATATTTCTGCACGGTACGGGTTAATAGGATGACTTGCACATTACCCCCCAAAATTAAGCCATTAAAAAATGTGATTTTACAGGATGTTTGTAAAACAAATGTGAAAGTAAAATGTGTTGTTCAACCTTAACTGGTCAAGTCTAGATGAAAATCTACAACTTAAAGCTGCAATTAATGGACAGGAACAAAACAGTAATGATACAGTCAGATCTCTTCTTCGGCGATATGAAAAGTACAGAGTAAGTATTCATTAAGAAATAAAGTATGCTCTATCCCTATGCGTTGTGTAATAAAGTATCGTTTAGCCATGAACTCTTTTATTTAAAGCAAATGGACAATTGCATCTTGAGTGCTTTAATGTTATAAACTATGACTATACTTCATTACACAAAAAGGGGGCAGTTAATGGCTCTAGCACAGTAACTCTTGGTTCACAGGTACTAGCCAAAGCTTGCAGGTTTCACAGTGCATCACATATCCATGATGCAGGCTTTCCTCCTGCCATGAACCTGGCTCCCGCTAAATAACTGAGAAATTGGTGTTAAAATGCCAAAACAACTTAAAATGTCTCTTTTAACTTCACTTTCCAAAGTTCTATAATTCATTGTAAATTAACTATCCTATCTACCAAACCCACAATAAGTTGTGGTAAAGGACTTTTGCTGCTTGACTTCATATGAAAGAAAATAATTATGTGTGTTTTAGTTGTTAATAAACAAACATTTTTTATTGAATTTTACTCTGCATTTTTTTCATTGCAAACAAAAAAATTACATGGACATTTTACTCTGTTGTTGATGTTTTTGCCATTGACATCTGGTCAATTGATACTGCATTCGTCGCCGCCATTACTCATCAGTTGATCTGTTGAGTGAGTAAAGATGTAGTCTGTGGTGTCAGTGATACTGAATTGGTGTATATAAGAATAACTCATAACAACTTTGTTGACACTGATTAATGCAATACAAGGGGGCAGTTGTATGTCATACATCTTGGCCGCTGATCTTGCTTATGTAAAGCAACCTGAACAAAATTGATAAGGGAGAACATTACTTGGGGTTGTATTGCATTCTAACAAAAGTATAATGTGTCAAAAATTGCTTAATTTTGTAAATCGGTTGTGAAAAGTGCCCTTTTTAAATAGAAACAATACAATCAGCAGCTAACAAATGTTAGTAACCAGGTTACATGTTCTAAAGATGGGTATGTAAGTAACAGTCAACTGGGATATCAACCGATTATAACACATTTTAAAAAGCATACTTTATCGTAGGTTAAAGGACAGGCAGTGCCTTTCATTGTTTTAGTACTCCAGTTGGTAGATCGGAGAGTTATTGTTCTGAATCGTCCTCCTGCTGCATTCTTGCCAACATTATCTTTATGGCTGTGACTACTGCTTTCCCTTCAGACCACCTTGCCTTCAGGTGTTGTAGTGACAGTGGCACGGCAACCAGGATGTCTGCACCTCCACATCACAGTCCCATTCTTGTTCATGTTCTTCTTATTGTACTTTAACCCTTCCAATGTTGCCGTCAATTAACAATATAACCTTCATATTTAGTCTTGACAGATAGCATGGTGGCAGATATTAATTATCAACTTGCTTCCTCATTAACATGGAGAGGAGTTCATGAGGTGAGCAAGTATTACAACAACAAATTTAAAATAAATAACCACTCTACATAAACACCTTCCTAACTACCAGTAGTTAGATCAATTAATAGCAATTAACCCTAACACCTTGCTAATTGATAGTGTCAGATGTCCTTCTATGGACATCTGACTTATATCAAATTCCCTCTATGGCCTGTGTTACCAGTGATGTGTGACAGACATACAGGCCATAAAGGGAAGTCACCGGATACATCAACGTATTACACATTGTGAATAAGTTATAATAAGGGAAAAAAGGCAAGACCAAAAACCACAACGAACTTTGCATGTAAAGTAGCATAAAAACCTGTGTGTGTAAGCGTGTGTGTGTGAGTGTATGTGAGCGTGTGTGTGTGTGTGTGTGTGTGAGTGTATGTGAGCGTGTGTGTGTGTGTGTGTGTCTGTGAGCTTGTGTGTGTGTGAAAGTGTGTTTGTGTGTGTATGACTGCGTGTGTTATGTGTGTTTTATTTTAAAATTTTGTGATAATTTACAAACGTAATTTTAATAATGTAACTTGTTTTATTTATTTTAAAGGTGTCGGTGCAAGCTGTAGCTACGTTGGTTCAATCACAGTTTTAGGATACTACTTCCCTGACAACACACCGATGGCTTCTGGTTTAGTGCTCTGTGGAACAGCTATTGGACTTTTTGTCCACCCAACCCTCTCTCGATATCTCATAGAAACCTACACTCTCAGTGGTGCATTCCTCATAACAGGAGCTATGGTGTCACACTGCTGTGTGCTGGGACTGCTCATGAGACCTTTAAAACAAGAAAAAGAACAAAAGCAACAGCACACAAACAAACTGAAAATGATCAAGAACGTTTTGTTCGGCGGTTGTCTAAACACCAAAAACGTCATTACCAATCCTTCATTTTCTCTCTTCCTGTTAAGCGGGCTGTGTTTCGGAATGGCATTCAATACGACAATGGTGTACATGCCGGACTTCTTCATTTTCAAAGGGGCAACTTATGCGGACGCGTCTTTCAGCGTATCCATGCAAGGACTTGGAACTGTTATTTCAAGACCCCTGGCTGGAGTAGCTGCTAATGATAAAAACATCGGCGGGGCACTTGTCTACTCGGGAATCATCATTATTGTAGGCGTTATATCCTCATTTATAGAAATGTTTGCAACGTCATATGCTGGGAGGTTTGCCTTTGGATTTCTGTTTGGATTTTATACTGGTGGCATATTTCCTCTTTTGAATGGTTTAGCATTTGAGTTTGGTGGTGTCAAACATTTTGCCAACAATTTGGCGCTAGTTCTATTTGTATGTGGATTTGGCTTTTTAATTGGACCTCCAATAGCAGGTAAGTAAACGTACGTTACAACTATAAAACATCGAAGTAATAGAAGAGAATTATATTATGGATAATAAGGCCCAAAAAATAAATGTTGTGGTTCTGGTTATATGTCTTTAAAAGTTAGGGTAGGTCAGTCGGTATTTTTAAAAAAAAATTATTTAATTTTTATTTTCTTAATATTAAATTCTAACCTTTAAAGTGCTGACTTTAGGCAGTCTTAAAACTGAGACCACCTTGTGCTGTTGAAAACCTATTATGTGATAATTTGTTTAAAAGAGCTCCTGTATTAGTTGGAATTTGAAAAATATGAGTAAATGTTGCGCTCAGGTTTACAAATGTAGTTGATAATACAATGTTTGGGTGTTTTTTCCCATTATGATAATAAAAAAGTTGGGGTCGGCACCTGTATTGTAGGTAAGGTCGGGTAATTGGAACCACAACACTTTTTTTATTTGGCCTAACGTCTTTATTGCGCTGATATTTGCTTGATAACGGTATAAGAAGCTATACCGAAACGTTGCCTCTCAGCGCAAAAGAAAAGTTGTTGTTCATAATATTTCTATTACTTTCATTGCCAATTCCTTAAAAATGCCAATCAAACAGTTTATACAAACATCCATGAAAATTTACTGTAATTGTAAAATGATGTGAGTAAATGTGAAATTAACAACTAAGATTTAGGTGAGGGGTTGACCTGGTTTACGACGTCGTAAATATACTAAGGCTTTGTGAAACGTCTCCCTGGCATTATCTAAAACAATATATTTCTTTTCAGGTCAACTGTATGTTGCTACTGGCGCCTATTCACACGTGTTCCTGTTTACGTGTAAGTTAATATACTAAAAAATGTATAGAAATTATTCAGTGGATTTCTTATCAAACCAGTGGAACTCCGCTGAATAATTTCTATAATGTTTCCAGTGATATTTCAAAGTGTACACTGATTACATTTAACCCTTATCGTGCGGCATAGTTTTAGAGAAATTATCATGAGTGGAGTGTCCCGGAAATTTTAAGGGTTTGCGTGTTTACGTGTTAATACACTCAAAAAAGTATAGAAATTATTCAGCGGATTTCCACTGGTTTGATGAGATTTCCGATGGATAATAATTTCTATACATGTTTCCAGTTATATTTTAAAGTGTATACTCATTTAATTTAAACTGAATATATGAAGGTCTAATAGACAATAGAGGTTATAAAAACTGCCAGGATCAAGTGCCACAAAGTTGACATTAAAGTAAGTCGTCACGAGAGTATTTAGGTGCAGGTTAGGATGTCTTAACCTTTCGAGGGTTTATAAACACAGTGCAACGACGTCTCTTTCTCTCTCTCTCTCTCTCTCTCTCTGTGTGCGTGTGTGTCTC
>JAULCD010000797.1:0-13161 GCA_032361085.1 Calliostoma canaliculatum | reverse complement strand
TTTGGAACCGGTGCCATTCGGCACCGGTTCCAAATCGATTTCTGCTCTACGACAGTCGTAAGCCTATGATAAGAAACGACTTCACATGACATTGTTTTAAAATCACTTACGATCAACTTAGTCTAAGATCGCTTTAAGAAACGGGGCCATGGTAAACCAGAGTCAATCAACCCTTACTGAATTGAGATTGTGTTAATCACAGGTGACAAGACTTCTTCCAGTTGAAAACCAATTGTGGTATTTTAATAAAAAGGACTTCTCCAAACGTTTTTTAAAACAAATTACCACAGGGTAAGTTTCCAAAAGTTGAAATTTGGACAGTAAACAAAACTATAAATTCCAGAGCATAATGTAAATCACTATTTGGTAGGTTAGATTCCATTGGACATTTTGACAATATAATTTTTTAAAGCTGAATCGCCAAAATTTAGTTATGGCATAGAGTGTTCAGCACAATTAATATTAGTAAGATGTAAAACTGTTACAACATTAGGTACCGTTCCAAATCAATATCTGCGCTACGACATTCGCTAGCCTATGATAAGAAACAACTTCACGGGACATTGTCTCAAAAATCCTTTATGATCATCTTAACACTAAGATCACTTTAAGAAACGGGGTCCTGGTGACTCTACATACAACTAACCGCTGATATGACGTGAACTACCCCACACCAAACATGGTCAGAGTTACGGGCAGTCTACTGTCAACTCTAATATTTAAATTTGGAGTGTTTTACCTTCAGATGAACACAGCAGAACACAGACGTCAAAATAAGAACTCCGGAAAAACGTGGAGACGTCTACACAAGATTGTCGTCTGCTACTTCCACCATTTGTCGATATATCCGCGCGTATCCCAGTCTGGCAGACGGACTCGTGTCTCACTCCATGCAAGAACGTACCTCTCACTTCCGACCGACTGGTAACTTCACAAGACTAACCCTCTATCCAGGAAGTCAGACCTTGCCTCTGGTTATCGACCACTGAATCCGGCGAGCAGACGACATTACGGACAGGGGCGCGAGACTGGAGAGATGGGCGGGAAACTGCAGGTGACTCTGTCCGGATTCCTCATTCATCTAGAAGTGATATAGTGTCCTCGGGGTTCGTTCACATTAGTTACTGGGACAGATCTGGATTCATGACCGCCCGCCATTAATTCATGGCTGTGTGCTGAGAAGGGAATCGAGTTAGACCTGACTCTTCTGATGTAAAACAGGACAGTCCGGCAGACCTGCTAAATCCTCTAGATATCTACCATTGCTTAACAGCAATGTGTTACAGTATCCAGTGCATGAATTAGTGATAGCAGCTTTTGTTCAGTATATACAGATCAGTAGAAACCCAGTAGAAACCCAGTAAACACCAATTGGAAACTCAGAGAAACCAAGCAAAACAACAACTGGAAACCCAAAAGAAATCCATTAAAAACCAATTGGAAACCGAGGAGAAGTCCAGTAAAATCAATTAGGAACTGAGAACCTGGCTTGAAATCTTGACTTCTCTGCAGCACACTGGCAAGAACTTCTCCAGCTAAAATTCACCTGAAACTGTTTTTCTACTGTTGTAAATATTTAATGCTTAGCATGTCATACGAAGTCACTTATCTATTCTCTTGTGAAATGTCACTTTTAAAACGAGTGTCGGAAACTAACCGCTGCTAATATGTGTCTTCAAATACACCACAGTTTAACCCTTAAAGTGCTGAGCTGGGGCGGGTAAACTCATAACTGTTACAACCTTGTCCTGTTGAAAATCTTTCCTGTCATAATTTGTGTAAAAGAGCTCCAATAGGAGCTCTTTTACACAAATTAGTACAGAAAAGCCTTTTAACAGCCTATTTAGATTGGTGTTTGGACATTGAAATTGACAAATATTGAGTTCTTCACTTTAAGGGTTATGTATATATTCGGCGCGATTCCTATCAAAGAGTATTCGAAGTTGTTTAACTTCACCAGTCCATTAAATTGTGCTAAACCCTTAAATGTCGAAATGATTTAAATTGGAATTAAAATCGTGATTACCTTGTGCTGTTGGAAACATATCCTGTAATAATATGTTTAAAGGAGCTCCAACGGGAGCTTTTTTAAACACATTATCACAGAATATGTTTTCAACAGCATATTTATATAAGCATTTGGCCAATGAATGGGGCAAATTTTGAGTTTGACATTAAAAGGATAAACACAATTTATTTCACATTTGAGGCTTTTAAAAGTGAATGAGTACATTCCTTGTTGACACTATCACTTTTAAAATGTTAACGTTCAACTATCTCGTATTATTGCTCCTATTGAAAGCTTGACATCTGTGTAATGCAATGGGCCTCTGAACAAAACAATTAATACTTTGAAAATTTAAGGTTCAAAATACAGTAATTATTTAAGATAGTTGTAAGATTGTGGTTGACAGTTGCGCAGTGGCCTAACTTAGTTGAGGGTTGAGGAGAAACACAGTCCAGAGTACCATAATAAATATGGTTTACTTTAAGAGGATACATATTTTTAAAATGGCTGTATTCATGCCTAACAATATTTTAAATTAACTGTCGGTACTATGCACACATCTTGTTCACGAAACTGAGGATTAATGTCTTGCAAGTTATTTCTATCAATATGTACATAATGTATAGCCTCTTTACACAAGACAACTGATTCAAGACGCCTCCAATTCCTTGGATCAATCGCAGTCAATTAATTGCGAATATGGCCCCCGTTCGTCAAAGCGATCTCAGGCTAAGTTGATGGTTTTTGTCATTTTGTAAATGATTTTTGAAACAATGTCCCCTGGAGTTGTTTCTTATCATAAGCTTACGACTGTCGTTGGGCAGAGATCGATTTAGAACCGGTGCCGAATGGCACCGGTTTCAAACCGATCTCTGCGCTACGACAGAGTTAGGCCAGTGTTATATTTTAGCACTTACGATCAACTTAGCCTAATATCTCTTTGAGGAACAGGGCCCTGGACAGGTGGGTCTTTCTGTCGAACACAGATGTCCCATAGGTACTCGACTGGATTGCAATTTACAATCATGACAGGTATACATACAGTACATACAGGTGTACATGCAGTACATACAGGTATACATACAGTACATACAGGTGTACATACAGTACATACAGGTGTACATACAGTACATACAGGTGTACATACAGTACATACAGGTATACATACAGTACATACAGGTGTACATAAAGTACATACAGGTATACATACAGTACATACAGGTGTACATACAGTACATACAGGTGTACATGCAGTCACAGTCAAGCATAAGTAAATACCTGAATGCTGCATGCGAATCCATCTGTCTTAAGTCAACAAGACAAGCTTCCATCTTCTCTCGTACACAATTGATTCATTCAACAATAGTTTAAAAATTACCTTCTTGCGGCACATGGCTTCATGCTTTGGAATTTAAAAAGTAACAAAAAGGTGTTTATAATTTTTGATCGATCTCCACATCTAGGAAAGCAGTCTTAAACTTTAATTGATTTTAACATGAAGACGAATCCCCATGTTAACCCATTCGCCCTGGTTCTCAGTATGCTTTGTATTTCCTCATAAAATCTAGCCACATAGACATGTGGTGGTCACTTGTTAAAAACACTAACCTGTCTTTTCCACCACCGTCAGCAGATGTTGTGTTTCTAAATTTGCAAAACTGTGAAGTTGTATACTCAGTTGTCAGCTGTTTACTATATCGACCCGACTTTCATTTTGTCGGCACAATTGTTTTATCAAAATAGACAAGGTAAAACAAACAAACGCGTTTCCACAGGAGCCATCCAGCTCGCGCTTAGATTAGAACATTATACACATGGAAATTAATTAAGCAACACCCTCCGTATTTTATTGATTTACTAAACTGGGTCCTATTTTACAAAGACGTCATAGCTTTACGACATCGTAAACCATGCCACTGGGTTGATGAATTTGGTCTACAAATACAAAACAAATCGTTGTAAACTGTGCACTTTCCAAAGAAAAACAAAAAATCGCTGTAAACTGTGCACAGTTTATAACGATTTTTTTGGCATTTTTAAACCAAATCCATTAACCCAGTAACAGGTTTACGACGTCGTAAAGTTATGACCTCTTCGTAAAACGGGAGTTTGGTGCATAAATGTCAGCTATTGTGGCTCGAAGATACTTATCAAACTGTAGAACAATAGCCCTCACATTGATTTCCTTTTGATACCGAAAACAATTAATTAAAGTTACAAAGAAAGGTAATAAAGTCCACCTTGCAATCAAAGAAAATGTATCCCATTGTTATGATTGACCCTCCTAATGCTTTGGACTTTTATTGATTATTATTTTATATATATTAAATTCCTTTAAACTTAACTTTTAATCTCAATATTTTGAGATTGTATCTATACATAATTGATAAATGGCAGTTATGACGCAGTATGGCATGTTTTTCTACGATGACACGATTCTGCTGATGATTACATTATGTCTATTTTTATCATTAAAGGAAATGTGTATATAAAGACATTTATTTTTTCCGATAAGTCAGTATATTTATAATTCATTGTGATTTAATTAAAACAAAATACTTTTATCTTTCACATGTATTATTTTATTGTCTAAAACATATCTTTTGTATACACAATATTACTGATTTTTTTGTTTACATTTTAAATCGAATATTAATTTTTTATATTTATTTATTCATTTGAAACCAAATAAATACTATGAAAGGAAAACACTCTTGGGATGGGGGGAGGAGTATGTGTAGGGTTGGGGTGGGGTAGGAAGGGTGCTCTTTTTTATCACAGTAAAATTACCCTAACCTAACGAATAAGCGCAAAATATGTATAACCTTTGTTCCACATTTTAACAACTCAGATCAATGTTTATAATCTGGAAACGTGTTAAAAATATAGCTCTACAGGGGAGTGAAACGTAGTACAATGGACTAAGCTACGTTTCTTAGCTGGAAACACGTTAGCGGTCATGTTTAGATCTTGTGAATATCATGCCAAGCGCTTCACCAGACCTATTGGCCTAAATACCGACAACTATAGGAACATTTCATTTCCAGTCGGTTTGCTCACCAATGTACAAGCTAAGGTCTCATTTTCGCCACTTGCTTTAAGGGCTAACCCTTTAAGTACGAAATTCGAAATTTGTCCGGTTCATTGCCCAAACTCCACTCCAGTTTTAAAAGTTCTGTTAAAAACCTATCCTGTGATAATTTGTTTGAAAGAGCTCCTATAGGAGCTCTTTCAAACAAATTATCACAGGTTAGGCTTTCAACAGCACAAGGTAGTCACATGTTTAAGTCCAACTAGAATCCGACAATCTACTTTAACAGACGGAGTCCCCGTTAGTAGGTGACATTCAAGTGTTTACATGTGTGATTGTTCATTCTGAGATCAATATCAACATATTTCTCAACTACCCTTTTATAATATAAAACATCATCATCAACATCGTCATCATCACATCATATCACTATCCCAATAAGTAAATGTCAAACTTTCTCATATCCGTTTTTGAGTTTTCACCTAACGTCAAATCATAACGTTACTTTGTTCGTCAGCCATATTTAAAGAACTCTCACCTCTTCAATGTTATCCATTGTAAGTAAATATCCTGTTTCTTAGAAAATACACTACGACGTAACTAGCAATCAGAACTGATGAAGGTCAGGTGAAACTTGTCCCGTGTTTGTCTGCTTTTAACGTGCAGTGCGTTACGCTCCTGTTTTCACGTGGAACCGCGCACCTGCCGTTCAGTCAAGCTGTCAATCTCTGAGTGTCAAACCGCTCATCACTGGTTAGCATTGATACCGGATCGGTGTAGTGCTGATCATGGATTTCAACCAACTATTACATATTCTGCTTTACTCTATGGGTATAATCCATAACCAGGGCACAGAACCTTTTAGCAAACATTCAGGCGTGAAATCTATATGAAACTGTAGAACATACATTTTTTATATAATTTTATCTCTGCTCTGTGGGTATATTTCAACACGATAACATACATCAATTATTTGTATATATTGAACGTGGTTGTGTATGAAACAAAATTAGTTAAATATTGATAACAGACTAGCTATTTGTATTCGTTGAATGTGTTTAGTGTAAAGTACAGTAATAAATCAAATTCTATTTTCAAAATTGATCGCAGTTTAAGCAATACTGACATTTACTCCTTTAAGAACCAAATCGGCTTAAGTAGAATTTAAAATTATGACTCTTGTGCTGTTGGAAACCTAAAGGAGCTCTTTCAAACAAATTGTCACAAAATAGGTTTTAAACAGCTCATTTGGATTGAAATTTCGACTATGAGATTGATAAATGTTAAATTTGGTATTCAAAAGGTTACGGTTTCTTTTTATGTCATACAGCGTGAGTCGTTCTTTAAAAAATTACTTCATGACGTTTCGTATGACAATTTTGACAACTGAATGTTATATTTGGAATACACTATCTGGAAAAATGAATATTCTGTCACTTCGCGTGGCTGAGTCCCGAGAATCACGTTTCGTATGATCGGACAGATAACACTTATATTCACACTTGACAAGGTGTGTCGTGGAAATCCCACACCGACCCAATAGGTTTGGTTCACTAATGTCAGAAGTTTATGATTTGTGTAAGAAGTGCAACGATTTAGGCAAAACCAAAATCTAATGGATCAGTGCCTACAGTGTTGATCGTGGGTGAACTGTGGCGTGCAAGTTC
The DNA here is from genome assembly GCA_032361085.1 of Calliostoma canaliculatum. Classification (NCBI taxonomy): domain Eukaryota; kingdom Metazoa; phylum Mollusca; class Gastropoda; order Trochida; family Calliostomatidae; genus Calliostoma; species Calliostoma canaliculatum. Next base: position 6,455 of record JAULCD010000797.1, on the reverse strand, counting down.
AACTGAAATGTCATACACTTTTTTATTATTATTATTAACATTTGTAAAGCGCCTAATATCCACCTTGTTTTAGGTGCTCAGTGGCGCTAAATTGCCCCTGGTCAACGGATACAATCTTCACTCAGTGTCAGTCTCAACTCCCTGGGGAGTATACGACCCAAGCAGCCTGTTAGGCGCTAGAAGGTTAACATGCATTACACACGTCGTCCATACCAGGTACCCAGTTATACTGCTGGGTGAACAGAGGCACACTTCGAACAAAGCCACTTGCCTAGGGTGACACCACAAGCTTTTCAACCTATGTTCCAGTGTGGGGCAGGGGTAAATACCCTAGATACTCTTAGAAATCTAGCAAGCCGAGCGGGTCACCCATCCGGTAACAATCCATGTTGCTGAACTTCGCCTGACTGTGATCAATCGTGCTATGCAGTAGACCACTCGCCACCAGTGCAGTACACGCAATACACAGGGCACACCATAGATACACAATACACAGAGCATTTAGTACACACAACACAGAGGGACACCATGAATACACTCTATACAGAGCTATCACTAAATTAAATTCATAAAAATGACATTGTGTATGTTTGTGTGTGTGCGTGTGTGTGCGTGTGTGCGCGTGTGTGCGCGTGCTTATTAGAGAGTGAGAGGGGGGAATAGGGCAAGCAAGAGAGAGGAAGAAAAATAACGAGTGAGTAAGTGCGGGTTTAACATTTTCTAAACAAATTTCAGTTATATTGCGGAGGTCAGATTTTACAGCAGGGGAACACCTAGTGTGGCCCTGTGAAACCTGCGAGTCTCGACTATTACTGACGAACCAAGGGTGGTGCAAGCATTGCAACCTTTTCTCACTGTCCTGAAATATGGTTGTTCACTGCTGAGAGTTATGCCGTGTTCCCGGAATTGTTTTAATAAGTTAGTGCGCCTGCTTGTACCAGATCGGGTATTTCACCAATATGTAACGTGCTGACTCATGGAGACATCATGTCACAGTTGACATGAATATCACACTCAGAGACAGTATACTGACTCGACCCTACACCACGGAGCTCGGTGAGAGAAAAAAAGAGAAAAAGAGGAATTTTAACTGTGACTACCTTGTGCTGTTGAAATCCTATCCTGTGGTAATTTTTTTAAAAGAGCTCCTGTAGGAGCTCTTTTAAACAAATTACAACAGGATAGGTTTTCAACAGCTTATTTAGGGCAAAATTTTGGCAATGAAATAGAACAAAAGTGGGCTTAGCACGTTAAGGGTTAAGGAAATTTGTAAAAATGACTATTGTGTGTGTGTGTGTTTGAGGGAAAGTGAGAGAGAGGGGGAGTGGGAAAAAGCGAGGAAGAGAGAAGAAGAGAAAGAGGGAAAGAATGATTCAACTTACTGTCAGTGCTCGTAGCATTGTGTTTGTTCTTTGTCTTCTTGCCAGTACTTGTCTTGCTGTCTCCAAAAGGACCAGCACTTTCAATACAAACAACTGGGTTCATCTTTGCTGGTGTGGACTTGCTTTTACTCTTACTTTCTTTGTCTTTAGCTGTTTCTGGCTTTTCTAGAATCTTTTTAATGGTCAATGTGGATCTTCTGGGGCGCTCCGAGACTGAATCATTATCAGATTTACTGCTACTAGAGCTGCTTGATGAGTCATCATTGCAGCTATCGGGGGATTTACTGACTGTCTGTGTCTTACTCACAGGTGATTTAACAGGAGGCGACTTAACAGGTGGTGATTTAACAGGAGGCGACTTAACAGGTGGTGACTTAACAGGAGGTGACTTAACAGGAGGCGATTTAATGGGAGGCGACTTATCAAGTGATGGCTTGCTGCTTGAGGTATCTGATTTACTGACAGTAGATTTACCGATCGGTTTTTTTTCATTTGTTGAAGGTTTGCTGTTAGAGTCTGAAGATTTCTTTTTAGAGACAGGTTTAGATTTGGCATCTATGGTTTTTTTATCTTTAGTTTTCGAAAATGTAACTGTCTTGCCTTTTGAATGGCCATTAACTGTGCCGGCTTTAGACTTTTTGTAAGTTTTATATTTATAGTCTTCATCTGAAAACTTCCTTTTACGAGACATCGTATTATTTTCAGGTGAGCTTTCATTGCTTGAATTACTGTCAGAACTTTTATCAGTATCTTCATCACTGCTGTTGAAGTATTTCAGTTTCTGCTTCTTCGTCCTCAAATTGTTTCGCTTCTGCAGTGAATTCTCAACTGGCTTCTGCATAGAGTCTTTGCTTCGCTTTCGCAGTGAGTCCTTGCTTCGCTTCGGTGGAGAGTCCTCGTCTTGCTTTTGCGGGGAGTTCTTGACTCGCTTCCGCAGTGAGTCCTCGCTTCGCTTCGGTGAGAGGTCCTCATCTTGCTTCTGCGGGGAGTTCTTGACTCGCTTCCGCAGTGAGTCCTCGCTTCGCTTCGGTGGGGAGTCCTCGTCTTGCTTTCGCGGGGAGTTCTTGACTCGCTTTCGCAGTGAGTCTTCGCTTCGCTTCGGTGGAGTGTCCTCGTCTTGCTCCTGTGGGGAGTCCTCGCCTTCCATTTGTGGGGAGTCCTCGTCTTCCATTTGTGGGGAGTCCTCGTCTTCCATTTGTGGGGAGTCCTCATCTTGCATTTGTGGGGAGTCCTTAAATCCCTTCTGTGGGGAGTCCTTGAGTCCCTTCTGTGGGGAGTCCTTGAGTCCCTTCTGTGGGGAGTCCTTGAGTCCCTTCTGTGGGGAGTCCTTCACTCCCTCCTCAAAGTCACTGAGCTGTATAAAAGTGGAGTCTGCATGCTGTGACAATTCATAGTCATCAAAATTATCAATGTCATCGCCATCGTCATTCGCTTCAATGTCTTCATCACTATTGTTCTTGTCTCCATCAGGGTTGTTTTTCTTTTTTCCTGGCTCAGCCATGTCTGCGTAAAATAAGAAGAGATGTGTGCTTTGTTCACAAATGCATACTTTATAAAAGTTTCATTCATCACAATAACATAACGTTCTCAGATTCTTCAGTGTAAATTACCATAGCGTCACAAAAATAAACTGGGTCTTGTTCTACAAAAGTCATAAAGGCTAGGCTGTCTCACCTTTCATCTTAGCGCTCTCGTCACGAGAGCACTAAGATGAAAGGTAAGACATTCTAACCTTATAAAAGCTTTGTGAAATGAAACCCTGATTTTAATTTAATGGACATTAACTAGATTTGTATAATACTGTATGAGAATCACAAATGATAAAATACACAAGAAATTAGTCAGGATCGAATTTTTTTCTCTCATTTAATAAAGACCAATTACAAAAAGCAATCACCAGCGGTCGGCAAAAAATCCCATATCTGAATATTTTGAGATATTTATTATGATTTTAATCGTTAAAGCGTCAGTGGCATCATTTGTCAATTTTAGTGTCAAGAGTTGAAAGCCTATACTGTGGCAGCATTGACATTCATACTCACTTGCTAGCCAGAGGCTGGTGGAACATTGTAAGACAATAGCCTGCTATGAACCCAGTTGGCTGGTTGTATTTTGCACCACTGAGTAGTGCTGAGTGTGCAGATTTATTTTTAACCCTTAAAGTGCTGAGCACAGCATTTTCTCATTTTAGTTTCAAATTCCAACTGAAACAGGCTGTTGAAAACATATATTGTGGTATAGGAGCTCTTTTAAACAAATTATCACAGAATAGGTTTTCATCACAAGGTGGTTCACAGTTTTAAGACTGTAATCAACTCGTCGCTTTAAGAGTTAAACTGTTCAAATTCAGTGCCCTGTTCCAGAAAGCTTTTGTTTAGCTGAGACGTCTTAACTTTCATCTTAGAGCTAAAATGAAAGTTTGGGCGTCTTACCCATTATAATATTTTTTAGAACATGGCCCTGCTGTTTCTCAAGCTCCCTTAAATTTCTTGGTTATAAAATCAATAGAGAAAATGTAGAATGATCATGAAGACATATTGACTAAAATCAATCTCGGCTTCCGAAAGCTTTGTGGAATTTGTCCCTTATGATATTTTATCATCCAAAACTGGCTCCCACAGGAGATATCACTTGTGTGAGATCAAGCAATATCTCCTAGGAGATATCGTCAAAATGATGTAATTTCATTGTAGCGATATCTCCGGCATGACATCATACCCATTGTCCCATCATTGTGACATCACAATGAGTATGCAGCAGCATTGTTCTGGCTCACGGCAGCACAGAACAAATGTCATTAACCATTTACAAAATGATTGATTGATGTCATTAGATTGCTTTTGAAATAGAATCTCACCCTTGTGTCTCCCGATATCAAATATATATCAACACTCTGCAAGCCTCAGAGTTTTAAACTTTTATCAACTCATGTTGATATATTTGATATCAGAAGACATTTGGGTGAGATTCTCTATTTCTAAGCCAAATGCACAACATTTAACCTTTTCAATCATAATCCTTTAGAATTCAAGAATTTCTGACATTATGGTTTTTTGTTTTTATAGAAACAGTGTCAAAATACTGTTGAAAACTTAACCTGTAGTTATTTGTTTAAAAGAACTTTTGCAAGGAGCTCTTGAACAAATTATCACAGGGAAGGTTAACCTCACCACAAAGTGGAACTTGAAATTTGCTTGCCTTGCTTGAACTTACTAGCCTTTGCTAGAACTAACCAGTTCTTCCTTAAACTAACTAGCCCTTGCTTGAAGCAACTATCCCTTCCGTGAATTAACTTGTCCTTCCTTGAACTAACTATCCCATGCTTGAAGTAACTAGCTCTTCCGTTGAACTAACTAGCCTTTCCATGAACTAACTAGCCCTTGCTTGAACAACCATCCCTTCCTTGAACTAGCCAGCCCCTTCCTTAAACTAACAAGCCCTTGCTTGAAGTCATTAATTCTTCGCTGAACTACCCACCCCTTGCTTGAACTAACCAGCTCTCACTTGAACTAGCCCGTGGTGACTACCTAGCCCTTCCTGAACTAACCAGCGATTCTTTGAAAACAACTAAGCCTTCCTTGAACAAACTAGCCTTTCCTTAAACTAACTAGTACTTCCTTAAACTAACTAGCCCTTCTTAAACTAATTAGCCGATTTTGAACTAACTAGCTTTTGTTTGACCTAACTAGCTCTTCCCTGACCCAGCTTATCTAGCTCTTCTCTGAACTAGCCTCTCCTTGAACTAAGCCCTTTCTTAACTAACTAGCCATTGCTTGAAATAACTAGCCATTGTTTAAGGCTAACAAGCCTTTCCTTCAACTAACTCGCTTGAACTAACCGGTCCTTCCTTAAACTAACCAGCCCTTGATTGAACTAACCAGCCCTTGATTGAACTAACTAGCCCTTGCTTGATCTAACCAGCCCTTGCTTGATCTAACTAGCCCTTGGTTAAACTAACTAGCCCTTGCTTGATCTAACTAGCCCTTGGTTGAACTAACCAGCCCTTGGTTGAACTAACCAGCCCTTGGTTGAACTAACTAGCCTTCGGTTGAACTAACTAGCCCTTGGTTGAACTAACTAGCCCTTGGTTGAACTAACTAGCCCTTGGTTGATCTAACTAGCCTTTCCCTGAACTTACTAGCTCTTGAACAACAATTGATTTAGTTACAAACACAGACTGGCAGTAGTAAATAGTTTATTCAAACCAAAATGTCCAAATAATTTTATCAATAATATAGGCTTAAATAAATTTAATGAAACAATGAACTGTTTACAGTTCCTGCAATCTTCAGCTGTTGTGTCAACTTTCAAGTTAAAACTGCTCACACCCATCTGAAAAGTACAATGTGTTTCTTTGAGAAGAAACATGAATTTTTAGAGTGAAAGTATAATTTACACTAAGCCTGAATCGTACATATAGCTTTTCCTTCTAGCTGATCGGAAGAAATGAGGAAGGTGAAAAAATTTAGCCTAAATCATACATGATTGATTCTACCCAGCTATGCTAACAACATATGCTGACCGCTGTTTTGTTTTGTAGTTTTTTAGAGGTAAACACCAAGATGGTTTCCGAAATTGACATGGTTAGGTACGTTGGGTAAAGGGGCGGGTAACTCTATGACAACTAGACGTTAACCTTTTGTTTACTTTTAACCAGGGTAAGTTTTTTCACCTTTCAGCAACAGCAAAGTTTGACAAAGAGGATCTTGCTGTTTCAAAAGTAAGACACATATGTATAAGTCAAGGTATTTAAAAACATAAATTTATTAATTTGAACTCGAACAGTAAAATAAATCCGCAACTGTTAAACACTCAGCAAAACTATGGTGTGAACAAAATACTACAAGCCAACTAGGTTCCAGGTTCCAAGCAACTTACTCATCCTCAAAATATTCTACCAGCCTCTGGCTAGCAGGCAAGTGTGGTGAAACCCTGCCACCAGGATAGGTTTTTACAGCACAAAGTGGTTACAGACTCAAATTTAACTAAGCCCCCCCCCCCCCCCAAAAAAAATGTTGTGGTTCCGATAACATGTCTTTAAAATTTAGGGTAGGCGGTCGGAAATTTTACTTT
>JAULCD010000686.1:0-13169 GCA_032361085.1 Calliostoma canaliculatum | reverse complement strand
ATTGTGAACTTATTACCATTCCCACATCCCTACACACACATATACAGTGTATATATATATACTCTAACCCTCCTCACAGTGTCATTCACCTGATGAAGGAGCAAGTATATGCCCCGAAACGTTGTGAACTTATGAAAAAAACAGAAGTTGACATCCAAGAAATCTTGAACTATGTACCACCACTTCTAAATGTCCCACAAACTGACAAAGAATTAAATTTATTCAGAACTTAAAAATGTTACTTCCTTTTTTGTTTATATCTTAACCTGTCATAATTTGTTTAAAAGAGCTCCTGAGTCCTGTTGAAGCTCTTTTAAACAAATTATCTCAGGGTAGGCTGTTTTAAATTTGAATTTGGACAAAGAAAAGGGCAAATGTTAAGAGTGGGGCTCTTCCGAATTAAAATTTAAACACCAACAGAGTGTTACAATAGTAAGCATTATCACCAGGTCAATAAATTCAACAGAGGATTTAAAGGGGAAACAAGCACAAAGTACCTAGGTGTGTTACAAAGTCGTGTGCACTATTACGTCACACTTAATAACAATATACCACACGCCTAACTGTGTCACGAATTTTGATGTAATATTACACCATACTGCATTGCATGCCATGACATATACCACTTGTAAACATGATACTCACCTTGTTAAGTTTCGTATAGAACTGGGTAGCTGATTTATTCTGTTTCCTCCAAAGTATAAACATCTTAATTTTGACAGTTCTGTTAACTGTTCGGGGAACGTCTCAAAATTATTTCCACTGAAATTCACAACCTCCAGGTTTTTCATCAGCCCGAAGTCTTTTGGCAACGATTCACAGTCCAGCCTATTATTTCTAGCATTCAATGTCCGTAAATGTTTTAACTTGATTATTTCATTACTTATATGCGAAACAACGTTGTTACTTATGTCCAGAACAATGAGACGGTTGAACACTGACACTAATGGTGGAAGCACGTTCATGTTGTTGTGATCCAACTGCAGCGCACGTAGGCTGTGCGCTCGTGGCAGGAGGAACTCAGGTAAGGTATCCAGATCTCCGTATGACAAATTCTCGGCATTTTCTCCGTGGAATTCGTTGTCAGACGACGCTGATGAGAGATAGTCGTAATTCGCCATGTCCCACCAGCTCCCTCCTACCCTACCGATGCCAACCACGGCTTGGCGTCAAAGGACAGAGTTGACGAAATCACGACATTCATGCGTGACTGAAGGTGAAGGTTGCTGATTGTATTCATTCCAAACATCAGTTACCTCCCCTCGTTACATACCTACAGCTGCTTGGTGTTTTGGGAAAAGTGTGTTATGAGAGTGTGATTAAGGTTCTATGTTTGTAAAGTACGGATGTCAAATGCATTCATTAAACACAGCAGTTACCTCCCCTGTCAAAACGACATCGTGTTATTCATTAGGCCAAATAAAAAAAGTGTTGTGGTTCCGATTACCCGACCTTGCTTCCAATACAGGTGCCGAACCTAACTTTTTCTTATTATCATAATGGAAAAAAACCCACCCAAACATTGTATCATCAACTGCATCTGAAAACCTGAGCACAATATTATTTTTATTTCAAATTCAAACTAATATACAGTCTGTTGAAAACCTATCCTGCTGTGGTAATTTGTATAAAAGAGCTCCTGCAGGAGCTCTTTTAAACAAATTATCACAGGACAGGTTTTCAACAGCACAAGGTGGTCACAGTTTTATGACAAGCTGAAATCAACTTGGCACTTTTAGGGCATTCACATTCACTTTCCTCAAACGTTTACATTATCCAGTTTATTTTTATATGAGCTGAAACTGTTTTAGGGTATTGTATTTATTTATTTAATTATTTGTTGATAAAACATAAAATATTTATGTTAGCAACCTTAAGTCAAACATCTTTATTAAATATTTTGTGGTAACTACTTTGGTCAACATACGCAAAAAAAACAACTTAAGATACACTGTCTAAGACTTTATTTCAGTTTTGATTGGTGAAAAGTAAATTTGTTGACATTTTTGTTTTAAAAATTTTAAAATTGTAATTGTATTCAAATTCAGATATTGGTTATTTCAATGCAGAGTGATTACCAAGTAATTTCATTTTGAATATTTTATTCTAAAGACAGCCAAGTTTGTGCTATGCAAGTGAAGCATTGTTCCTTGTTGTGATTGACTACCCTTAATTAACATTGCATAACATCCTTTGGCTTCTGTGAGCGCTGATCTGTGACTTGTTTCAGGCATGGCCAGAGGGCACAAGTCCCAATCTCAACAGTCAACAGAAGCCCTTTGTTAACCCATATAGCGCTAAATTAATTTAAGTAGGACCTAAAACTGTGACGGCTTCATTGTTAAAATCGTATCTTTAACTTGTCCATGTGTAAATTCAGGGCATTAGTCTCATCTCCGCAAGTCATTATCTTTATATCTTGTTATTCTTTTTGTGCCTAATTAATTTAAGTAGGGCCTAAAACTGTGACGGCTTTATTGTTAAAATCGTATCTGTGACTTGTCCATGTGTAAATTCAGGGCATTAGTCTCATCTCCCCAAGTCAGCCTGTCTTTATATCTTGTTATTCTTTTTGTGCTGAACTAATTAAGTAGGACCCAAAACTCTGACAGCTTCACTGTTAAAATCGTATCTGTAACAGTCTCATCTCCGCAAGTCAGTCTGTCTTTATATCTTGTTATTCTTTTTGTGCTGAACTAATTTAAGTAGGACCTAAAACTCTGACAGCTTCACTGTTAAAATCGTATCTGTAACAGTCTCATCTCCGCAAGTCAGCCTGTCTTTATAATATATCTTGTAACTCTTTCACTGCTGAACTATTTTAAGTAGGACCTAAAACCATGACAGCTCCACTGTTAAAGTCTTATTCTGTAGTCATTTGTTTTAAGGAGCTATGTCTCATTTTGGCATGCCTTCATACTTGTAAGCTCTTATACTGTGGTAATTTGTTTAAAAGAGCTCCTTTCAGGAGCTCTTTTAAACAAAGTATCACAGCATAAGGTTCTTGATGGGCATTTAGAAGTGCAGAACATAAATGTTTGTTTGGTATTTTGGAGTGTATTCTAACTCATCAGCATAGGTTTTCAACAGCTTATTTAGGAGGATTTCGAACGCGTTTCACGAGTGCTGTAAGACTAAGGGTTAATGTAGAATGCTACACTTCATAAGACCCAGGCCAGAAATCAACTTCCTCTCCAAACCGAAAACGCATTTGTTATGCATGCGATTGATTGGATTATTGAAAAGAATCACTCAGTTGAGCCGCCACTGTAATTTTTTCTTCCTTTGTGTATGGAGAGTGCTGCTACACCCTGCACTTTTTCGATTCATACATTGATGGCATGTTTACTTTCCTCGTTTAGATATACACAAACCTAAGTTATCTCAATCAACACTCATTAAAAATTTGCTTTGCTGTGTGAGAGGGTGTATTGACATTGTTGACACATTTTGTGGTGGGAAAAACATTTTGAGGTGATAAAAAAAAATAAGTCGCATTATTTTGCTACAAATGAATATCATTGTTGCTTCTTTTAAAAGAAAAGAAATGTATGTCAATGTTAATTTCAGGTGTTGACTTAAGATAAGCGTATTTCCTGTGAACGTTAACCGTTACAGTGCTGAATAGGTATAAGTAGTTTTTTAAAACTGTGACCATCTTGTGCTGTTAAAAACTTGTCCTGTTGTAATTTGTTTAAAAGAGCTCCTGTTAGAGCTCTTTTAAACCTCTTTTAAACAAATTGCCACAGGACAGGTTTTCAACAGCTTATTTTTGGTGGAAATTTGACAATGAAATAGAAAAATAGGCTTAGCACTTTAAGCGCTAATGTTTACAATATATCTGCTTACTTTGCAATGTAGGCAGGTTTTTCTTTTCCCTAAAACTTCATTAGTCTAATGCAGATGTTTGTTTTAAGCTTTTGCATATTTTCTTTCAAAGCTAATGTTTTCAATTAATGTGTTTTTTTCAGTTTTGCCAGAAGTTGTTTAGTGTAATAGATAAGTGGTGTTTATATTTTTGATACCATTCACACTAAAAATTGTCAGTCGCAGAGTGCATGTTTTGTACAAATCGGCATTAAAACTATGTTCATGTGTTGTCATGTGTGCTTGCTATAAATTCTTTCAGTAATTACTTTTAATTATAATTCATGTTGACAAGATTGGTGTCTTTAAAAATTTGTTAATTAACATTTTAAAAAATGTAAGAATATTTAAACTTTTTTTTATTAAACTGTTTATAATAAGAATATTTAAACTCTATTTATAAAACTGTTTTTAATACTCATGTGTTGCAATGATAAAAATAAAATCAAATATAAAGAAATATTAAATTATTTTTGTTGCCCTTTATAATTTTACTGCAATTAATCTTTAATGCGATTCATTTAATTCCAAGTATGAATGAAAAACATACCTAATGTTTTTACATTTATATTCTATGACTGAAAATGGCAATAAGAAATTTGATTGATGTTGATTGTCGTATAGGAAAGTTAATACTTTTCTTGAGAGTAGTAATGATACTGCCTACTTTGACGTTATGATTTATTTGTGAGCTGAGTGAGAAGTCATGTTTATGTGATTGACATTTTCTCTAACCGATCTTCAACCTAGTTGTTTGGAAATTATGTATGTAATGCAACACGCTTTTGAGTGTATCATGGTTTAATAACTTTTTAAATATCATACCATGATTACTTTTTGTGTTTTTAAATCGATGGCATTTTCTTTTAATGATGGATTACTTGCTTGATAAATGTTAATCTGGTAATTTATTTTTAATATTTTCTGTGTTTATTAACTTCCACAGCTGAATTATTAAATTGACTGTAAAAAATGGCGAGTCATATTGTTAAAAACCTTTTTTCAATAGCTTATTTAATTTTAGACAAAGAATTAGATAATGTCTTTTGTGCTTTAACCACAACATTTGCAAATTTTTGTTTTCAAATTCCAAGTAAAACAGGCTGTTGAAAACCTATCCTGTGATATCTGTTTAAAAGAGCTCTTACAGGAGCTCTTTTAAGCAAATTATCACAGGATAGATTTTCAACAGCAAAAGGTGGTCACAGTTTTAAAACTGGTCGAAATAAACTCAGCACTTTAAGAGTTAAGGGTTAATCTCGTTCATTTCAAATTACCTTTTGGTGCCATACATATCATGATCATTGTTTTACATTGACAAATGATGTTTTAGCACTTTATTGGTTATGTTCTTTCATTAATTTCAAATAATTTTTTAAATAGCGTTTTTTAACGAATGTTTTTAAAAAATTTACTACGCTCTACCAACAGTTACTATTTATTTCACAACCACTGTAATAACATGCAAGAAAGTTGAACTATTGTTTCACAAACAGGTACTTAAAACAATGGCATAACCTCTTAATCACTTTTGTTTGTCCTGGCTAGTCAATATCACATTGTATGCGTAACTCACAGCTAGGTCAATATTGCATTGCATACCCAGGCTATCTATATCACTGTAAGGTACGCCACTTATCTACCTGCTGTGCGCTGTTGTCGACATAACTGTTACATAACATAGTCATTGATCATCCCCTGAATGTTGACATGCCATCAAAAGCTTGTTGTAGATTTCTCAACAGCAGTTAACCCTTACAGTGCTGAATGATTTTGAAAGTTAAATTTGACTCTTAAAGTACCAAGTACATTTTTCCATTTTAATACCCAAATTTTAACCAAATCTAACCTAACCAGTTGAAAGCCTTTGCTGTGATTTGTTTAAAGGAGCTTTCAAAATGGCAGTTTCAAATTAGCATTAACACACCATCAAAAGTTGTTGTATATTTCTGAGGAGCATTTCACCCTTACAGTGCTGAATAAGTTTTATTTGGACTTAACCCTTTGAGCGCTGATTACATTTGTTCAGTTTAATATCCAAATTCTAATCAAAAGCATCAGTTGAATGTCTATGCTGTAATTTTTTAAAGGAACGTTCACAACATCAATTAACTCTCACAGTGATGAAATACTTTTAGTTGGACTTAACACTTTAATTGTTGAGCACATTTTCCCATTTTAATGTCCAAATTCAAACCAAAATCAACGGTTAAATTTCTATGCTTTAATTTGCTTCCACGTGAGCATTTTAGAATATTTAACCTAAAATAGATAATATCTTTACAAGCATGACTAGATATATGCAACTAGTTATGCACATACGCCTTGTGCAGGTGTGTGTACACACACACCCTATGTAACTATTCACCCTCTCTGCAAGTGTACACAACCAACATTTAACCCTCACAGTGCTGAAGAGGGTTAAGTAGATTTTTAAACTGTAACCACTTTGTGCTGTTAAAAATTGTCCTGTGGTAGTTTGTTTAAAAGAGCTCCTGCAGGAGCTCTTTTAAACAAATTACCACAGGATAGGTTTTTAACAGCCTGTATTCATTGGAATTTGGAAATCACCAAGTAATATCAGTCGCACTTTAAACATTAATTGCCTGAGTAATTTTTCATTTTATTTCTTTCTCAGGATATTTTGATGTCATGCTGGCAGTTCAAACATGAAGAGAGACCAGACTTTAGTCAAGTTGCGAAAGCTCTTGACCGCATACCAAAGACACGGCTCATTCGGAGCCCATCACATCCTATACAATTGTCTCGGAGCACCGAGGGAATCTTCAACGCTTGATTTCAAATCATCCATCTACAGCAGAGCACTGAGGCCGTATGTACTGCAACTGGTGACACAACATGCAATTGTCTTAGCATTTTACTCTATTTATTCACTGCCCAAGCAAATCTAGGCCCTGGCTGGCATGGCCAGTTCAGTCCCGGAGCTGCTTCGAGTGAACAGTGAAGAGCGGGTCACAGACCCCACTGTGTGATAGCAGGATGTGGCAGGCATATCATTCATGGGTGTGACAGGGTGCAGCGGCGTGACGTCTGTGGGCGAGAAAAGAAGCAGTTATATACCACTGAATTACTACAGTGTTTGGCAGTTTATCATTGCTGGTACAGTGGATGTTTGGTGATAAATCGTCTGTAGACGAGGAGGTGCTCGGTATTATATCATCTGTGGATGTGGAGGGGCTCAGTGTTATATCGTCTGCAGACGAGGAGGGGCTCTGTGATAAATCGTCTGTAGACGAGGAGGGGCTCGGTATTATATCATCTGTGGAAGTGGAGGGGCTCAGTGATATATCGTCTTTGGATGAAGAGGGGCTCGGTATTATATCATCTGTGGATGTGGGGGCTCGGTGTTATATTGTCTGTAGACAAGGAGGGGCTCGGTGATATATCGTCTTTGGATGAGGAGGGGCTCGGTAATATATCATCTGTGGATGTGGGGGCTCAGTGTTATATCGTCTGCAGACGAGGAGGGGCTTGGTGATATATCGTCTGTGGATGCGGAGGAGCTGGGTGATATATTGTCTGTGGATGCGGAAGAGCTCAGTGATATATCTTTTGTGGATGCGGAGGGGCTCAATGATATATCGTCTGTGGATGCAGAGGGGCTCAGTGATATATCGTCTGTGGATGCGGAGGAGCTCTGTGATATCAGTGGATGTGACAGGGAACAGAGATATATTGTCTGTGGATGCAGAGGAGCTCGGTGATATATTGTCTGTTGATGCAGAGGTCTCGGTGATATATCGTTAATGGATGCGGCAGGTTCAACAGTACATCATCGGTTAATGCGGAAGAGTTCACTGATATATCATATGTGAATGCGAAGGGCTCAGTAAGGTATAATGTGTGAATGTGGCAGAGCTCAATGATATATCGCGTCTTTTGTTTGTGTATGAGGCAGAGAGTAATGATATATCATCTTGGATGTGACAGAGCATTGGTATATCATCTGTATGTGGCAGAAAGCAGTCACATAATATCCATGAATGTGGAAGAATTGGTGCATATCATCGAGGAATATGGCAGAGAGCAATGATATTTCATGCCTAATTGTGGCAAAAAGTTGTTAAATCATCTATGTGTGCAGAGTGCAGTGATATATCATCGATGGATGTGTCAAAACCACAGTATATCATCCATGGATGCCTCTGAGAGCAGTGATATATCATCCATGGATGCGTCAGGACAGGGAGTTATCATCCATGCATGCCTCTGATAGCAGTGATGTACCATCCATGGATCCCACATAACACAGTCTAATGTTGAAGACACATTATACCGCTGTGTCTAGTTTGCAGAGAAAGATACTTCCAAGTTTCGTGGCTGGTTTCAGGCAGTGACGGGTGACTGGGATTTCCCAGAGAGAGAAGCCAAGCTTAGTGTCTGTTTTCTGAGGAAGTGTCCGGTCTGAAGAACAAACAACTGGTGCTCTTTCCTAATGCAGTGTTTCCTTGGCTGGGCAAAGGTCAGCTGTTGCCATGACAACATGAAAAGTCCTTGACCTACAGTAGAATCATTTGACATGGGATCTGTTTCATGAAGCACTCGTAAGGCTGAGATATTTTAACTTTTATCTTAGTGCTCTCATCATGAGAGCACTAAGATAAAATATAAGATGTCTTAACCGAAGTTGAAAAGAGCCTAAAAAGGAAAATTGAAATATCTTAACCTTAGCCTTGTTACAACAGAATCAAGATGAAAAATTATAGTCTTTTCCCTTGTTACAAATACACCAAGATGAAGGTTAAAATGTCTATGCCTCAGTGAAATCAAAGCTGAGATGCCTCAATTCTCTTCAGTTGTGAAAGCACTAAGATAAAAGATCTCTTACTCTTACGATAGCACTCGGATCAAAGTTAAGATGTATTAGCCTTAGAGCACCAAGACAAAAGTCTCTCAGTCTTATGTGTGCGCTAAGATGGAAGTTAAGATGTCTTGGTCTTATTAGTGCTTCACGAAACAGTACTCCTTGCTAAACTAAAGATCTAAGTCCCATTCCACAAAGTCTTGTAAGGCTTTGGTGTTTTAACTTTTAACCCTTAAAGTTCCGAGTTGATTTCAGGCAGACTTACATCTGTGACCACCTTGTGCTGTTGAAAACCTACACTGTTATAATTTGTTTAAAAGAGCTCCTATAGGAGCTTTTTTAAACAAATTATCAAAGGACAGGTTTTCAACAGCCTGTTTGAATTTGAAAACTAAAATGACCAAATGTTGTGCTCAGCACTTTACGGGTTAAGACATCTAAGCTTCATGAGGCCTCTTTGTAATGGCACCCTGTATTTTTCTCGGTAGCCTTTTGGAATTTTGTTCAAAAGCTGGTCAAGGAAGTGGTCAATGGTCATGAACAAATATGGAATAAAAATGATCTTCGGTTTATGACAGTTTGAGGAACATGTCTGTGAAACTCATCGTTGAAGAACACCTGCAGTCAACCTAGAGTGTGTGCTTTCATTCAAGTGTCTCTAACACGACAAACTTCATCATCAAGGTGCAAGTGGCGTCATCATCAAGGATAAAACTTGTGTGATGCATGTGACGTCTTTGAGGATAGTCTTACATGAAAAGGGCGACGTCTTTCAGGAATGAGTGTCTGTGCGATGTAAATGACGTCATTCTAGTGTCATTACTTCAGTCATCATCTAGCTCATCATCGTCATTAGGATGTTATGTCATCGTCCAATGAGTTCTGGGCGACAAACTGACAAGTCTTTGCAAAAAAAAAAATGTCATGGGTTCATGATTGCCTATGTCTATCTTTTAAGACTCTTTACCATTTTCATTGTTTTCATTCTTGTTATTGTTACCAGTCACATCATTGTTGTCATCACTTCATCATGTTCATTACAATCAACACTTTCATCGTTATCACAAATATTCTTTTATTGAACAAGACATACAATTTTACTCAGCATTTTAAATCTAAATGTGATATGGATTTTATGCTGAAATATGTTTTTAACTTAATCTGATTCATACAATATGCTTTTGTTGGTTCTTTATTTGAGATTGTTATAGCTGAAATGTAAAACACTGTTCCTTCACATGTCAGAGTTATCTGCCCCTTGCCACATGGCAGCCATCTTACAATTACTTTAAGAAATAGTTATCACCCAGTCAACAAGGTTGTTTTAACAATCTTTTAAGTGAGGTTTATTTTTGTTATTGTTTTTTTATTGTGTCTACTACATTTTTCAAAAGATAAGCATTCTAGATTTATAACTTTTTCATTGCGAGAATTTTGTGTGTGTGTAAAATTAAGTTTTATTAATCTTTTACTCATAGTTGACTCTTATGAAGTGTTTCATTTCTAAAGGACCAACACTCACTAGTTGCTCCTAGCTCTACGGCAGTAAGATGTAGCGCTGGCCATCGATTCACATAAGACTTATAAAGTTCTGACCCCCATTCCTCAAAGTCATCTTAGGGTTAAGTTTATTGTAAGCGACAATGTCCTGTGCTTATCATAGGCTTACGATTGTCTTTGTGCAGAAATTGCTTTGGAACCGTTGCCGAATGGCACCGGTTCCAAAGTAATCTTTGCGCTACAACAGTCATTAGCCAATTTTATAGCACATATAATCAACCAATGCTAAGATCACTTTGAGGAACGAGGCCCTGAGCTCATTACAACAATATTTTCATACACCCTGGGCCCGTGGTTTTTGTTTACAAATGCCCAAATCCTTGAAAACTGCAATTTAAAAAAAACAAAAAACAATGGTTTGGACTTTTTTTATATGTCAATATATGTCAACATAACCTGTTACAAAATTTCCCCTAGTGGTAAGGAGCAGATAACTCAGTATGCAATCCTGACTTTGATGTTTGAAGAGACAATGTTTGATGCAATCTTCAATGATGACCTGACAAATGTGTCTTGTACAGTTCAGGCTAGATTGAAAACAACGCGAGTATCTGAACAAACTCGTGTATTGACAATATTATAAAACTTTTAATGGGTATAAGATGATTTTTTGTCCTTCTTTTATTTTATGTAATGCAGAACAAATAACCAGTTAAATTTTTGAGATTCAAATATCTTGTATCTGTTTATGTCTGTATCTTTCTTTACAAAAGAAACCCAAAAATATGAACAAATAGATAGATAACAAACTGGCCTACGTTCCTCAAAGCCTCTTAGGCTAAGTTGATCGTAAGTGCTAAAATATAACATTGGCTTACGACTGTCGTAGCGCAGAGATCGCTTTGGAATGGTGTCATTTGACACCGGTTCCAAATTGATTTATGCATTACAAAGTTGTAAACCTATGACAAGTAACAAATTCACAGAAACTTGTTTAAAAAATCGCTAACGATCATCTTAACACTAAAATTGCTTTGAGGAACGGGGCCCAGGTCCTCAACTTCATAAATCATGACCATTTTGCTGAAAATATTCTTAGTGACAGGCAATGGAAATATAAACCTTTTTAAAAAAAAAACCCTTGTGATGTGCACATTTCAAAGTGATGCACAGATGTCTGAGAAACATTTGCTTTATTTATTTAGCCTAAAAGTTAACTGTTAACCACAGGATTTTTTTAAATAATCTCAGTTTGGATGTTTTGACATTTAAGTTGATTCAAGATGCCACCAGCATTTTAAGGGTTAATGATGTTTAAGCATGTGTTTAACTGTGTCTACCTTGCACTGTTGAAAACCTATCCTGTGGTAATTTGTTTAAAAGAGCTCCTTTTAGGAGCTCTTTTAAACAAATTACCACAGATAGGTTTTCAACAGCTTCTTCATGTTGAACAATTGATTTCATATTGTCGCCAGCACTAAAAGGGTTAATTGTGTAATTTGCATCAGGATAATTGAGAAACTCTGATGGCGTATGATGTGACAAGACTGGTGATTGGCTACAATAAATACTAGTTTTTAGCAACTACTTGTAATCTCCTCAAGGATAATTGAGATTTTCGATGGGTGTTATGTTACAAGATTGCTGATTGGCTTGAATGGATAATAGTTTAAAAAAAACTAATTATAATATGTTCCAGGATTAATAAGTAACTTTATGGGTGTGATATTAGGAGGCTGGCGATTGCCTTGCATAGATACTAGTTTAAAAAAACTACTTATATGCTACAGAATAATTGAACAACTATGAGTATGATGTTTGCAGGTTGCAGGTTGGCTGGCATAGATACTAGTTTCCAAAGACTACTTGTTATACTCTACACAATAATTTAACAACTTTATGGGTGTGATGTGAGGCTGTTGATTGGCTATCTAGTTATCAGTTTAAAATAATTACTTGTGCTTGGCTTGCACAGAAATTTGTTTCCAAATTTGGGTAGCATAGATGCTAGCTGTCAGCAACATCTTGTGACACTCCTCATGTGATGTTTTCAATAAAGATGTGTTTTGATGAATGAGGTGGTGCCTCTGTAGCAACAGATTCCTGAGAATGTCTTGTCAGGTGATCGTCTTCCTTTGTCAGGTGATCGTCTTCCTTTGTCAGCCAACATGCCTCTAAGCTCAAGAATCGGCAATACTTTTTCTTTGGAAGACAGGAACACAATAACCTAAAAAGTGAAGGAGGATCCAGATCTGTTTTTGTTAGGATGATGTGAATTTGAAATGTCTAAAGGTGAAATTAAAATTAATTGTAAATAAAGGCTAGGGGGCGAAATTTTGTTTTGTCAGCTAATGGCGATTTCTCACAACTCAAAAGTTCCACGTATGTCTCAGTCCAACTGTTGACTTATACCTAGTTGTGTTGGTAAAAAAACCAAAATGGAATCAAGTGAAACTTATCAACCATTCAAAATGGGTTTGTTACAGCAAAATTGGTTTATATCATTGTAATGTGTATATTTTGACCCAGTGTGCATATTTGTGTGTGTCGTGTGTGACTGGTATGTGCAGGCCTGTGCAGCTCTCAATGCAGTGCTGTCCCTTTGTCCAAGGGTTATGGATATTTAACCACAGGATATATCTTAATCTTTATGTGTGGCGAACAGAAGGCTGTATGGATTGGGAATAATACATACACTTGGCTTACGACTTTCAGGGAAATTCTACAGGTGCAACGCTTTCAATTTTTGGCAATCAACTGTTTTAGGGTTAAAGTGCTGTTTTAATAAATTGAAGTAGTGCAGGTGCAGTCTTTACAATTATCTACAATCAACTGTTTTAGGGTTAAAATGCTGTTTTAATAAATTGAAGTAGTGCAGGTGCAGTCTTTACAATTATCTACAATCAACTGTTTTAGGGTTAAAGTGCTGTTTTAATAAATTGAAGTAGTGCAGGTGCAGTCTTTACAATTATCTACA
>JAULCD010000575.1:0-13182 GCA_032361085.1 Calliostoma canaliculatum | reverse complement strand
CCCCCCTTTTTTTTCTTCGTATTAACTTGTAACAACAATCGCTCAGATTATGGCTTTGTTCAACAAACATACAAATTCCGCTTTGTTGGGTTTTTATTTTGTTTCATGAGATAGCATACCTCTTTGCTAAAGTGCACTTTATCTACTTTTAGGCCACTGATGATAGATAAGTGTATGTTCACCTACAAGAAGAACACAAAGCACTGGCCACTAATTGATAACGTCACGCTAAAAATAGCTTGTCAGTGTCTTACAACCTGTTGTGCAACACAGGGAGAAACCCCGCGCTATCTATAGACACTAACTTCACTACAGGTGATTGACTCAAGCTCACTTTAGCAACAGGTCAACTGTCTTAATAAATTGGCGTAAAAATGTCATATTAATACTTAGTTTTTAATTTAACAGTTTTAAAAACAGTACAGCTATGAATCTACATTTTATCATGAACGTAGGCTATGGCGCTATAAGTAGAACGATGTCGTGCATTCGCCTCTGGTGACCTCAGCAATAGGTGTGCGGTCTGCAAGATGTCTGTTCACAGTATAAACGTTAGCTAGAGTAAACAAAGTTGTATGTTACCATCGCTATTCATGTGTTTGAACACTCTCATTTATAATTGTGATTCTTGACCAATTGTTGTAAAATGTCTAAATAACGATAGGTTGTTTATAATTAAAATACCAATACATGTCTTTCGAGTTCGAATGACCCCCTCAGGATAGAAAGCCTTTATTTTATGTCACATAATATGTGATATCTTTCTGTTTTAAAGACGATCTTACTTTCCTGTTGTCAAACTCTCTGCCTTATCGGAATAATATTTGGTACATCAGCCTTGATACATATATTTTTCAAAGCTGATATAAGGTATCAAGGGGTTTTATTTTTGAGAGGTTGTACCCATTAATAACGAGTAAACACATTGATGGCAATCAGTCAGAGTTTAACTCCATTGTTATCTGCACTGATATTTAAAAATGTCAAATTGTAAAATTACAAGTATAAAGCTTCAAGATTTCCTGTGTGTTTAACATTCTTTTGGGTCACCTCATTATTTTAGAGGTGACATAGCACTTGAATAATGTGCAGTCAGGTGTAAAGTTGTTTTGATAAGGGTGTAGGCGAAATGAGGTGTAGGCGAAATGAGGACAGGCCTGCAGTTTAGCGACTTTAGACACATAACCGCAACCATCAAATGATTGCAACAATATTACATGTATTTATGTGAATATTACAGACATTTACAATAATTATTATATCTGTTAACAGTGACAACATTATAAAAGATCACAACAAATGTAAATTATGTGAACATTAAAGACTCATTACTTGTAAATCAGTACACAGCAACAAAAAGGCTTGAATGGTTTTATGGCCAAACGTTTTCATGGGCTGCTAATTCATTGAGGTGAGATACAGTACCGGGTAATTGATATTGAGTCATTTCTCATTTCTCAGTGGTAAATACCTACTTCGCACCATTAATCTGAATCACTATATTCTGTTGTTTGTAATCAGAGTTCGTAATATCCATATTTTGATATGATATTATTTTGTGTAGAGTCGATTGGGACTTTGAAATCAGTTTGCTATATTCTGTGTTTCGTTATAACCGTGTTTGTTATCAGTGTGAACTTCTGTAGTAGAAATATATATTTTGAGGATGATTCAACCATACCTAAATAAGCTGTAGAAATTCTATCCTGTGGTACTTTACTTAAACAGCACAGTTTCAAGTCAGTCTATTAAAATCAGTTCACTGCTGTAAGGGTTCAATTGAAAAAGTACTGTGTAATAAAATATCACTGAGTGAATTGGGATTTAATGCTGTTTTCAACAATATTTCAATTATGTCGTGGCGGTAAGGTTTATGGTAGGAGGAAAGCTTGAATCACCAATGTGGTTATGTGATGTAGTGAAACCTGCAAGCTTCGGATAATACCTGCAAACCAAGAGTGCTACTGTGTTACAGCATTGTAATCTGTCCTCACTGTATGTTAAAATGTTTCCAACACAGAGAATGACGCCGAGCCCCCTGGACAAGATTCGAACCCCGGAACTCTTAGTCCAAAGTCCAGCACACTAACCACTACACTAACTCGCCCCCCTATTTCTTTTAATATTCATCTCCTAAGTTGTATATGTATACTCCTCAGGGAGTTAAATAAAATCAGAGCACATTGACCTATGGACCAAAGAACTAACACTGTTTGGTTTTGAGAATGGTTTAAATAGTAAGGGGCCTAATATATTTTATTATTCTTACATTTGCATAAAATCTGAACTGTTCCCAAAATAATAAAAAGTGGGGTAGCACAATGATTAATGCAATACACAGCCAGGTGGCTAGTTCAAACCTGCCCATTGTAAAAATGTACTACACACAGTGAGGACTGTTCAATGCTGCAATACAATATAACCCTTGGTTTGACAGTACCAGCCAATACTCGCAGGTTTCACTGCATCACAAAACCAATTCATGACTCATTTTCTCGGGCAATACAATGAATATCCTCCAACAACTGAATTACTGTTGAAAATGGTGTTAAACTCAGTTTACTTACTCAGTGCAAAAATGTACCCTAATTTATATATAGTATAATATGGAAAAAGTTTTTTTATACAAATTATCACAACAGCACAGGGTGCTCCAGCACTTAAAGGTTTTAACACTTTAGAGAAGCTGTAATTCATAGTTTAGAACTGTTCATAGTTTGTAGCAGGTGGGGGAGGGGTATAAGGATTATAAAGGGTAAAGGAGTCATTAAATTGCATACAGAAGAGATAGCGAAGGGTGGTGTCAGCAACTCTGTATTCACATATACCAGGAGTTCATTATTGTATTTGTACATGAGGTGTTGGGGTTGGCAAAGTATACACATTTATGGAGAACACTGGTTGGGTAAAACAAAAAAAGGTTTAATATCCATACACCAAAACCCTGACATCAATTATGCTCAGTCCTTATGCCCTTATAATGTTGCATTATTATTTGAAGTATATTAAATTTTATATTTTATGTAAAAAAATATATTTATATATTAAATTTTAACTGGGTTTTTTAAATCGCTAATTTTAAGTCAAAAGTTTATAGTTCAAGCTGCACCAATCATTTTACAGTGCAAGTCATCCGGAGTTTAATTAAGTGTACTTAACGTATGAATGACACAAGTTAAACAGGACTTCTGTCAACAAAACTTTCCACAATATACAACAATAGCCTAGGTCAATCCACTTGTCAGTCATGAGGCGAGTGCATAGTAAATAAATGTAAATAAAGGTAACATTTTTATAATTAACGCTAAAGTGCTAAAATGAGTTTGGTACATTCAAGTCCTTAAATTGAAGTTAATAGCACCAGAAACTGTGACAACCTTGAGCTGCTGATAACCTATCTCGTAATCAGTTGTTTAAAAAGAGCTCCTAGAGGAGCTCTTTTAAATAACTGAGCACAAGATAGAATTTCCACAGTTTATAAAAATGTTATTAAACACTAAAACAGACAAATGATGTGCTTGCATGTACCATGAGGGTTAAAAATAATTACACAGCCTCCGCTCACCCTTTTTTGTTTTCTTGAGCTTTTAAAACAAATTACCACAAGTTTATGTCAACTTTTGAAGATTAGACATGAATGACATTTACAAATTATGCAATTAGTACTCAAAGGGTTGTGTATTTAGGTTAGGTTGGTTGCTGGTTGCATAATACATTCTTTACAATACAATTTATGAATACCTGTAACATATATAAAAGACTGAATTTAAATTTATAAGCTGCATAAATGTTTAAAAATTGTAAGAATAATGAACAACATATCATTACAAAAAACGATTTGTAACTTTAAATTTTTTCTTTTAAATTAAAAATGAAAATGTATACTTAATGCTTCAAGTGTCCAATCATAATTGGGTGTTGAAAGTCATGTTGTGATTTGTTTAAAAGATTTTATTTAACACTGACGAAATGGTCACATTTTTAATTCCCAACTTAGCATATACAGCACTTCCGGGCTTTACATCAAATATAGGTATTGCATTAACCCTTTGAGTGCAAACTTAAAACTACTTTTTGTTTCAATATTAAAATTTGAATTGAAAGAGGCTGTTAAAAACCTATCCTGTGATAATTTGTTTGAAAAAGCTCCTATTTCTCTGCAGTACAAGGTCCTAAAATAATCAGTTTTATACACTAAGGGTTAACCCTTATAGCACTAACTGGCATCAAATGTTACTTGAAATACATTGTTTTATGTGTTGATTTATCAACATTATTACCTTACATGCAACTTAAGGCTTTTGAAACCTTTCTTATGGTAATTTGTTTACATTAAAGACCATTCACAGGGTCTCATAAATAAATTACCACAGGACTGTTTGTCAATAGGCACTGCATGATAAAATTATTATTTTTAGGGTTAATTCTATCTCCATCACATCTTATCTACATCACGTTTTTCATGTTCTATCAAAATCAATTCAGGTCTCTGAGGAGTAATTTTGTCCTTTTTTTAACAAATTACTACCAGATTGGTGTTCAATGGTTGTCACAAGTTTAAGTTGTACTAAATCCAATTCAGCTCCTAGAGTGTTATCCTACCCTCAACATCTCCTCACTGGAAAAAATGTATAGAAATTATATAGCGGTTTTCTATTGGTTTGATGAGATTTCCGCAATAGAAAACCACTGAATAATTTCTATACATTTTTCTAGCGCCTCTACCCTTTTGCCTGACCTTGTTTGCCCTCTCCCCTGAAATACCCTCAGTTGTGTAATGTTGGGTCTCTGGATTATCAACCCCTTGCTGAGCACAGTGTTATCATTAACCCAGTCTAGCTTACATAATCTGGGGTAAGAGGTCGAGGAGGGGGAGAAGGTTGGGGGGATGTGTGTTTACACAGGCTGATAGGGCCAGGGCGATGTATTGCCAGGTCGCCCTGCACATGTCAGGGCACTTGACGGAGGCCCTGCACCTGCTACTAACTACCCTTGTTTATACTTAGTATCTACTTGTAATACTTATCTTTATCATTCTAAAATGACACTGTTGTGATTCTTAACCCTTGTAGTGCTAGTGTCATCATATAATTATTTCAATGTAAAAGTCTACCCATCATAAGCTTTTGGAAACTTATCCTGTGGTAATTTATTTTAAACAGCTCCATTAAGGAGATAGTGTGGAAACTCCAACCACCATAGCTGTTGAGAACATATCATGTGGCAATTTGTTTTAAAGGGCTCCTGTGAAGAACTCAGTATATAAAATCACACCATCATAGGCTGTTGAAAACTTATCCTGTGGTATTTTGTTTTTAAAAGTTAAGTGATTTCTGTGGGACTTAAATATTGTGTGTTAAAATCCTGTTCTAGGGTTATTTGTTAAACAATTCTATTTAACAAATTACACTGGATAATTTTTTTAACAACACAAGGTGGTTATGTTTCCTATGAGAGCTGTTTTAATTTACTTGTAATATATTATTCTGACAACTTTAAAGTAAGGCGTAAATAAATACTACCAGAGAATGTTCAAGGCAAAGAGTATCAATCACATGTGAATCATGAGAAAAGGTTTACTTAATGCAAGGAGTGCCAAGCTCAACATATGTCAGTTTCAATCACCAAATTCTAATCTAAATAGGCTGTTGAAAACCTGAACAATCGAGGTCATCTATGGATATCAACTTTTTTATTGCAATTTATGCAACGTTTTGGTGTAGATACTAACACCATTACCAACCAAGTGATGAAAACCTCTCCTGTGATAATATTTTTAAAAGAGGGAGGGGATAGCAAAGTGGTTAGTGTGCTGGACTTTGGACCAAGAGGTCGAATGGAGGGGTTCAAATCCCACCGAGGGGGCTTGGTGTCGTTCTCTGTGTTGGAAACATTTCAACACAGTGAGGACAGTTTGCAACGCTGTTTAACACAGTCACACTCTTGGTTCGCAGGTGCTAGCTGAAGCTCGCAGGTTTCAACTGCATCACATAACCACATTGGTGATGCAGGCGTTCCTCCTGTCATAAACCCTGCCGCCGTGATATAACTGAAAAATTGTTGAAAAAAAGCTTTAAACCATAACTCACTCACTTACTTGTTTAAAAGAGCTTGTATTAAAGCTTTTTCAAACAAATTATCACAGGATAGGTTTCATTTTAGATCCTGATACTGATAAAATTTTCACTTTGCCTTCCAAGTTAAAAGGTTCCGAAACATCTTGACATAGTCAATTGAAATGTCTGCTTCCTTACACCTACAAAAACTAATCATATTTCATGGTAAACTAATTTCAATAGCTACACCTCTTTATGACATCTTCAGCTCTGGTAAAACTATATTAGGCTACCAGGTTCAGTTGTTTTTTTAAAATACTAAAATATTTTGAAATTAAAATCTTTCCCAAAAAGTTGTTTTTTAGCTTTTATAAACCAATTATAAAGGCAAAACACTTCACCCACAAACACAAAGATAAATTCATCAATGATAATAACACTGAATGTATTTTTGTGTCAATGAATGCATGAAAGTATCAATGAATTGATAAAAAATATCAATGAATACATGAAAATATCAAAGAACACAAGTATCAAATGCATGAATGTATTATAATGAATAAAAACATCAATGAACACTTGAAAATATCAATAAATGTATGAACATATCAGTGAATGTTTGAAAGTTTTAATGAACTGCACGCAACAAAAAACATCAATGAACACAATAAAATATCAATGAACACAAAAACTTATTAGAAACATGTGAAAATGCTAGTAAATGTTTAAAGATATCAGTACAGATAAAAATATTAGTGAATGTATGAAAATATCAACAAATACAATAAAATATCAACAAATACAAGGAAATATCAACAAATACAAGGAAATGCCAAAGAAAACATGATAATATTATTGAATGCTTCAAAAGAATAATGAACACATTAAAATATCAATGAACAAAAAAAATATGGAAAATATTAATGGAAGTATCAATAAACACAAGAAAATATCAATGACCACATAAACAAATTATATAAATGCAGAATTATTTTTATGTACCATTCCTCCCACCAATGTTTATGGATCCATTTTCACAGAACAAATGAAGAGAGCAGAAGGGTTGTTTTTCTCCTTGCCTCCTTATCCTTTTCGGTTCATGTATTTCATGACATTAACAGATAACATGTTATGAAAGAAACCCACAGATTCCTGCCGATTTTTATTCACATATTTTATGTCATTTGGTGCGCTAGCTAATCACTAGACCAAGGGTTCGGTTTACAAATGTCATAATCATTGTAAACAGTGCACTTTTCAAAGAAAAAAACTTGATTTTTTTTGTGTACATTTTTCAATTATATTGGCACTACTATGTTAATGTTATTTGGTGCACTAGCTTGTCACTAGACCAGTTGGTTCATTTTACAAATGGAAAAAATCATCCTAAACTGTGCCCTTTCTCCCGGAAACAACTTTACAACAATTTAATTTTGATATTTGTCATCTGTAAATGTGCACTTTCCAAAGTAAAACAGTTTTAATGGAAAATGCACATTTTACAACAATTTTGACATTTGTAAACTAAACTAATTTGTCCAGTGATAGTTCAACCATATGAACAGTGACTGGTCGACTCAGCAGTGTCGATGCCATGTTTATGTTGAAATCTGACGACTTCTATCAACATGTTATGGCGTCTTTCGTCTCTATGTATACAAGTGGCCCTTCTATGTTCCTTCTTTTTACACACTTCACAAACGTTATTCATATAAACATTACACAAGTTCTGGCCCCAGACCTGCTCATAATAAGTACTATAGATGTTAGACATTTCAGACAATGAAGTCTTAGGTAAAGAACATGTGAATTGAATTGAACTTAATGCATGTGGAAAACAAGAGGTTTCCTGCTTTTTTGTTCTTTGTAAATTAAATTGCTTATGCAGGATGGTTCAATATTGAGTGGCAGAAAGTACATAAATATGTTAAATACACACATATAAATACCACATTCAGTATAAGATTTGTCTGTTAGAATGTGCAATAAACATGTTTTGGCTTTAAAATTTTGCAAAAAAGAAATTCATAATGCCAAAATGGTTCACTTTCCTACTTAAATGCTTATTATTGTATCTGCTTAAAAATTTCATTTATATTTGTTTAGTCCACTTTAAATAATTGTATATTTATATTGTGTTATGTTTTTTACACTTGCTTAAAATGTTTGTTTATTAGTAACCACTTAGAAACAAGCTTGAAATATGTATTTTATTTTATTTTATTTTTGGATCAATTTGTTGGTGAATTGTTTAACTCTGTGTTTCTATGTGAAACAATATGTTCTGTGTAGATACAACACTACTGAAGTAACCAAACCCTCACCATACAATACTACCCAACAGATACCAACCTAACATTACACAATGTCACTTCGGAGTCACTAACCAATAGTATATTCCATGACACTACCATGGTATGATTACCAAGCCTAACATAACATGACATGAACCAGCCTTATATTGCATGACATGGCCCAGCCTTATATTACATGACATGACCCAGCCTTATATTGCATGACATGGCCAGCCTTATATTACATGACACAAGTTAGGTTGCCCAGCCTAACAATACATTTTTTTGTCAAACTGACAATATTGGCCATTTAAAAACTATATGACACTTTTGAGGTATGATAATCCACTATCATATTACACAATATGATCAGATACAATTATTAAGCCCACTCCTAATTTACATGACACTACTTAGGTGTGATTATCTCATCTTATATTACATGGCACTAGCTGGGTATGATTATTTTGCATTATGTGACACTACCTAGCTGTGATTGTCTTATCTTACATCATGCATATTTCAGTTTATTCTTTTTCAAAAATTCATCGCAAAAGACAATTACTACTTAAATACTTTTTATAAAGTGATCCAGTTACAGTCTATTTACTCCAACTACGTCAGTGTTCCAACATTCAATATCATTAGAAAGTGGAAGTCTGGTAAACAACCAATCTTATACATGAGGCATTAAGTACAGTCAGTGCGTCAGCCATAAGGCACACCACATCACTGGAATCATCTTGATTTGATAAAATCAGACAATGTTATTTCATGCTTTAAGCTTTTTGTGACAAACATCTCATGTTCATGTGATGAGGTAAAGAAAAAGGAAAAATTTTATTTAACAAGTTCATGTTCCACAAATAAAAAATATAAAAAAAATTTGAGGTTTTAAGTTTCCAACACACATCACACTTTTTGTGAGGTCTGAATTTAATTACTAAAAAAGTAATTTAAAGACCAACATTAAATTTATCATTTAATTCATTTTGACAATTTTTTTTAAAACCAAGAGATTGTCTTTGTTTTGCAAAGTCAAATTATTATTTATTTTTCAACTGACATTCAAATACAGGCTAAAATGTCATAAGGATGCTGTTTATAGTTACAGAATTATAATAATGCTCATTAACCCTGAAAGCACTAAACAAATTATTAACCGACAAAACTTTGGCCACCATGTTTATAAAACCTTTTCTGTAGTAATTGTTTAAAAGAGCTCCTCCTGTATGTTGAAAAGGTAATTGTGCTGTTGGTAAAGTGTTTTAACGAGCACCTACCAGTGTTGAAAACCTATTCAATGGAATTTGTTTAAATGAGCTACAAGTTGTTCAGTTTTAATCCAGTTGTTCAGTTTTAATCCTAAAAACGTCAGAAAACACTGGCCTATTTTTTAGTGCAAACTTGAACCAAACTTGAACCAAACTAGGCTGTTGAAAACATACCTTGTGGTATTTTGTTTAAATGAGTTCCTAGAAGAGATCTTTGAAATGATTTAACACATAGTTTAACAGCACAAGGTTGTACAGTTCAAAATCTCAGTAAAAACAATTCAGCATTTTAAGGGTTAACCCTTACAGTGCTGAATAGGGTTAAGAAGATTTTTAAACTGTGACCACCTTCTGCTGTTAAAAACCTGTCCTATGGTAATTTGTTTAAAAGAGCTCCTACAGAAACTTTTTAAAACAAATTTCCACAGGATAGGTTTTAACAGCTTCTTTTGGGCAGAATTTTGACAAGAAATAGGAAAAAATTGGGCTTAGCACATTAAAGGTTAAGTCCAATTAATCCGAATTTATCTAAATCGACAACTAACACAATACAATTAACAAGCAATACCACAAACACTAAAAGGGTTAAATATAAATGAAAAAAGGCTCATTATTGAATATTAAAAACATAATGTACATATGACAATATAATTCATGAACATGATACTTTCATTGAAATTAACACCCCTTTGAAATGTGTGCCATTGCATGTCTACTGCACATCAACCAAGGTTCAACAGCAATGTTACAATAGGCGTTGTGCATTGCCGAGTCACAAGCTGTGATATACTGTCTGATTGTCCATGCTTTGCTAACTTCCAGGCAAAAATTGTGAAACTCTATCTATACATATTAACACTTACAGCACAGAATTGTCAGGCTAAAAACTATGACTATCTTCAAGTGTTAAATATCTATCCTGTGGTAATTTGTTTTAAAAAGCTCCTATGGGAGCTCTTTTAAACAAGTCACCACAGGATAGGTTTTCAACAGGTTTGAATTTGGATGCTGATACTTTGTGTTTTGCACTTTAAGGGTTAAGATTTAAGAATGTGATATGGAAACTGCGACATCCAGTGTTGGATTAAAACAGCTGAAGGAAGTTAAGTTTGATTTAGAAGTTTGCCTTGTGTGGGTTCTTCAAGATTACAGGTTTTTATACACTTGTGTTCTTAAACAGTTCTACACTGTGATTTTTAGTGTCAATTTTTTTTAAAAATTGGTGACAATTTCTTTCTTAACCTTGTATAAAATACCTTGTTAAGTCAGAGCTTTGTAGAATATGATTATACTTTTATATTGCTGAAAATTAAAACTTTAAATTTGTTTTTTAAATTACAAAAGATAGGATAACAAAAGGCTATTTAGTGAGTCTTGAATACATATTTTTGTTTGTGTATATTATTGCAATATCATTGTACAGAATATTTTTATCACTGCATTAGTGATTAATAAAGTTACTGTTTTGATTATCCTTTGAGTACTAAATGGGAATTTTAGTTACAAAGATTTATCTGTCATAGTCTATCGCTGTTAAAAACCTATCATGTGCTAATATGTTTTATCGATCTCCTGTAGTATTAAGTTACCACAGGTTTTCAACAGCCTATTTATGCTGAAATTTTGCTGCTGAAACAGGGAAATATTTTTCTAAACTTTTTAAACGTTAGGTGAACTAGTTACTGTCTAACAAACTATTGTATGAATTGTTGTATTAAAATTATATTATGCAACATTTCCATAATAATTATGTGTACACTTAGTTAACTCTTTAACCCTTACATGTACATGAGCATAGGGGGTGCTTAACTTTGTTCTCTGTGTATATAAACATGATTACAGTAACATTTATGGGATTACATTCATTTCACTCTAAATCTCTAATTACAGCTTGTCAAAATAGG
The DNA here is from genome assembly GCA_032361085.1 of Calliostoma canaliculatum. Classification (NCBI taxonomy): domain Eukaryota; kingdom Metazoa; phylum Mollusca; class Gastropoda; order Trochida; family Calliostomatidae; genus Calliostoma; species Calliostoma canaliculatum. The sequence continues at coordinate 1,654 of JAULCD010000575.1, read as the reverse complement.
AAACCTAAGGGCTCTAGATAAAAACGATTATATGATATAAAACCATAATCTTTACTATGTTTTGTAAAAGTAACCTGTGGTAGTTTGTTTAAAGGATCTCATTTAAACAAATTACCACGAAATAGCTTTTTAACAATTTCTTTGAGATGAATGACAGACAATGACAATAACAAATCAATGCATGAAATTTACAAATTTTAATTAACATATGATGCCACTAAATTTCTACAGGTTACAATTAGCGAAATAGAATTAATATTTGTGTCATTTTCAACGTTAACTCAAGCATCCACCCAATTTGTCATTGATACCATCCGTGATTAGGTACCTAGTAGAAAAATCTTGCTGCTGACTTTCAAATACTCTAGAATATTTTAGATTTTTTATACATCTTAACCCACACTGTGTGGGGTTATTTGAGCCCTCTGCAGCTGTGGAGCTGTTCCATATACCTTGCCTCATTAACTAACACTTCAAGGTTAACCCTTGAACTGTTGAATTTAGGTTAACTTGATTTAAAACTTGAGACTACTTATTATGTGATAATTTTTTTGAACTGACCTATAGAAGCTCATTTTAACCAATTGACACAAAATGTAATTTTAACAGCACATAAAATTGGAATGTTGATGCTGCAATAGAAAAATGTTGAGTTAAACACTACATGTGTTAACAGAATCATTATAGTATTTTGAAAAGAATAAAATCCTAGAAATATTTTTAATGTTGAGTGCAGGAGTAAGTGACGTTATATATATGTACAAAGAAGGTGAGAGTGATGTAAATGCCCCTGGACAACCCTCCCCCTTAGATATTCTTGTATACTTATGTTTTTCTAAGGTTTTAACCTATAATCATATTTTCATATACATTTATGTATTCCCTTTTCGCTAATATTCTGATTTTTCAATATCACAATGTATTTATCTGTTTTAGGCAATGGTAATGTGTACACATGGGGAAGTGGAATGGACGGTCAGCTTGGACACAACAAACCCTTTGTGTCGAGTCCCCACAAAGTGAAGGATTGTCAGCTGACTGGCAGGGTCGTCTATATCGCTTGTGGAGAAGCATTCAGTGCAGCCATTACAGGTGAACTTACCTTACTAACTGTGTGTATACAGTGTAGTCGGCTGTCTTTAATACTTGCTGAACAGATTGAACTAGTAACTCATTGTAATTTGACATTAAATTGTGACCACCTTGTGTTGTTTCAGGAGCTCTTTTAAAAAAACTAACATAGGTAAGGTTTTCAACAGCCTGTTAAGATTGACAATGGACTCTGAAATCAGCAATGGCAATAGATTTTAAAGGGATAAGTGGTATTTAAAACTAACCACTTTGTATTATTGAAACAAATCTTCCTCCCTACCTCTCCCTCCATATCTCTCCCTCTCCCTCTACTTTTCTACCTCCCTACCTCTCCCTCTACCTCCCTACCTCTCACTCTACCTCCCTACCTCTCCCTCTACCTCCCTACCTCTCACTCTACCACCCTACCTCATTACCTCCTGACATTCTTACCTCCCTACCTGTCCCTCTACTTCCCTACCACTTACTCTACCTCCCTAATAATACTGGCTATTTATAGAGCGCCATATCCACCCACGAATGCATGCTCAAAGCGCATATTATTACCCTGGTCATCGGATCC
>JAULCD010000464.1:0-13187 GCA_032361085.1 Calliostoma canaliculatum | reverse complement strand
TAGCTAAAATGTCTTAATTAATTATTTATGAACTGGAACGTACGATGCGCGTTAAGTCATTTCAGCCCTTTAAGAGACTCATGCTATGGCACCCTGTTCCACTACGCTCTTGTAATGCAAGGACGAGAGCATGAAAGTCCGAACCTTGTCTAGACCCCCGTTCCTTAGTGTTGAGATTATCCTAAGTGAGTTTTGAAACAATGTCCTGTTAAGTTGTTTCTTATCAACTGTTAGCGCACTTAGCAACTTACGACAGTCGTAGCGCAAAAATGGATTTAAAATCGGTGCCGATTGGCACCGGTTCTACAGTGATTTTAGTGCTACGACATTCGTAAGTCAATGTTATATTTAAGCGCGTACGATCAACTAAGTGTAAGATCGAATTGAGGAACGGGGCCCTGATTTCATAATTCGGAGTATAGTATGTCACTTTGGCTCAAAACTGCTCTTTATAAACTGTACACTTCTGAAATAAAAACGATGGCCAAGTCACATCGTTTATTTGTGATACTGGTCCCTTGTTTTTATGAGCAAATAGCAAATACAGTATATGCAACTACCACGCATTTCGCATGGAGATTTAATGTTTATGGGTATTAACAGACTCGCCACTGGTTCGATCTCCTTCATACAGCACCCAACAACTATATTTCTGGTACAATCGTAAATATTTCTGTTATATATTTATGAGTGAATGAATAATATTTTATTCAATTAATTGTATCTCACTTACTACTGCTTATGTTGTAGGAGTGTAACAATTCATCAATAGTATCGAGATCGTCATCGTCTGTCATATGATACGATGCATCGATTAAATTTTTATTTAGGCAATATATCATGATATATTATGTGCTGAGAGGCACAATAAAGAAGTTGATATCCATAAAAGTTATTCTCTTCTATTAAAAACGTTACCATCCATATGTTCAGTTTTCAATACATTCACCTATGGAGTGATTAGAATGAAGCGCCTGTAAAATATCCTGTTTCTGTGCGATAACACGTGGGTTCCATTCCAGGGTCTCGTTCTCGTTAAGTGATCTTAGTGTTAAGAACATCGTGAGTGGGATTTTTTTAAACAATGTCATGTGGAGTTGTTTATTACAACAGGTTTACGGCTGTCGTAGCAACACTCGATTTGGAAGCGGTGCCGAAGGGCACCGGTTCCAAAGCGATTTTTGCGCTTCGACAGTTGTGAGTAGCACTTATAATCAATTTAGCTTAATATCGCTTTGAGGAACAAGGCCCAGAATACAGTGACACAAAGCCTTGACAAAGTTACGACGTCGTAAATTATTTATGTTAGCCAAAAGGTTATATTTACAAACAACAAAAATCGCTATAAACTACGTACAATCCAACCCAAAAAGGTTTTCTTTGGAAAGTGTATAATTTACAACGATATTTGTGCATTTGTGAATTGTGTTAAAAAGTTGCCTGAGGGAGATGGTTTATGACGACGTGAATTTACGATGAACCTGCACCCATTACATTACTGAGACGAGCAAACAACTTTTTTAAAATGCTGCATTTGTTACAAAAATTGCAGCGAGTTTCATTCTGAATAAATCTATTAGTAGTTTTAATATATTTTTTGAAAGTTTAGATTGCTCTTTTTATTGGTCTCATTCAAACGGATTTTGTTTCGTTATGTAAAACATGATTATGTGCAAAATAGCATTGCATAATACAACTATATTTTTGAATAAATGTCAATGCGATTTAATCAGTGATCGAAGACGACCAAGGTTATATTTGCTAGTACACTACATGTACTGGTGATGATTTTGTCGCTGTTTATAGTTTAGTTTTTAAATTTGAATCGTCTCTTTCACACACAAAAACCGAATTGTAAGTGCAAAATATAGTGCATACATGTCAAAGTTAGTTTAAGTTGTTTATTTTGGCAATGTGTTTTATTTTTATTGTTAAAGAATGTGTAAAACTACAAAGCGCTGTATAAAATTGCACATTTGTATTGAGATATATTACAACACATTGTGAAAGAAAATAACTCGCCTTTTGTTTACTGTGTAATAAAAAAAATATATTTATAATCTTCAAATTCCAATCTAAATTGGCTGTTGAAGATATATCCTGTGATAATGTGTTTAAAAGAGCTCCGATGGGAGCTCTTTTAAACACATTATCACAGGATAGATTTTAGCAACACATGCTGGTCACAGTGTTAAGTCCAACTAAATTCAAGAAATGGTTAATGTGCTAATGACTTTCAAGTTATTAAGTTTGAAAAGACAAAATAAAAAATTTAAAATCCCGTTATGATCATCAATGTACCGGTACATCAGATTCGTATTGCGGTTGACCGGTATACGGTAAAACCGTGCAACCCTTTTCACAACTAAACAGCTGGGTAGTTACAAATGACGCATAGTCTGTGTTTCATTGGCATGGTGTCTGACTGATTTGTCCCTAAACGTTCACCGAACTTTTAACACTGATATTTGTTTTAATAACATAATTGTTTTTGTCACTTTAGAGCCAATGCTATATTTATCCTACCACTGAGCTGAAGTGCACTTGCACTTGTCAAAGGAAAAGACACAATTATAGTAATTTCGATTAGGTGCATTCACACCAGAGAAATTCTCTTAATGTGTTTTGTGTCATTGGCATATGAAGAAAATTGTCGATTAAAACAGTCATCGCAGTTTTTGGTTATATTCTTTAATAAAAAAAACCCCGCTCAGAATGGTAAACTAACCTGCTGTCCCAATCAGTCACAGTGTACATAGGTTACGGTTTCTAATAGAAATATTACTACAAGTGGGAATATATGTATGTCACGTAGAGAAGCGCAACGCAGCAATAGGTATTATATGCAGTGTAGAGAAGCGCAACGCAGCAATAGGTATTATATGCAGTGTAGAGAAGCGCAACGCAGCAATATGTATTATATGCAGTGTAGAGAAGCGCAACGCAGCCATAGGTATTATATGCAGTGTAGAGAAGCGCAACGCAGCCATATGTATTATATGCAGTGTAGAGAAGCGCAACGCAACAATAGGTATTATATGCAGTATAATTCAGACTATTTCGAAAACCAAAACTTTTTCCGGAACCAAGACAGTCCGGTTTGAAAATATTCTAGTGTGTATATCTTGTGTAATCTTTTCAGTATTACAGAATAAAAGAAATATCAATTATTAATAATAAGGATAAACACAATTCTTTAAAATAAAATCATGCGCTTTTGACCACACACATGTAGGCCTTAATAAAGGTGACAATAAACCATTAAAATCTTAACACAGTTTAAATTGTGTCATAAAATCATACACTGGAAAAATGTAAAGAAATTAATCAGCAATTTTCCATTGGTTTGATAAAAATTCCACAGGAAAACTCATCAATCAATAAAAAAAAATCCGTTGAATAATTTCTAAAAATAAATTCAAGTGTTATAGATAACATCGCAAGCTGATTGCTAATATGAAATCAAAGACGTTTTGTGACTGAGTTTTTAGTTATATCGCGCGTCAATGTTCATGGCAGTAGGACAGCCAGCATCACCAATGTGATTATGTAATGCAGCGAAACCTGCGAGCCTCGGTTACCTGGGTTACCTGGTCAAGAGCCTTCCATTCTGTCCCCTGCACTGGATGTTGAAATGTTTCTAAAACAGAGAATGACGCCATGCGCGTGAAATTCAAAACCAGGACCTCATTGTCCGAAATTTAGCACGCTAGCCACTGTGCTATCCTGCTCCATACGACCGTACATTATTCAACAAGTGTGCATTTGAGGATAAAAACAGTACCAGATAGTAATGAGGTTATTGAACCACAATTACCTCGACTCATTGTCCCCGTGTGCAATAAGCCACCTTGTAAAACAGTTTTCTGGATAAGCGTTCCCACGGATAGCTCCACCACGTCACGATCACTGGAAGAAATGTATAGAAATTATTCAGCGGTTTTGTCCATGGTTTGATGAGATTTCCGTCGGAAATCTCATCAAACCAATGAAAAAACACTGAATAATTTCTATACGTTTTTTCTAGTGGATGACGCAAATAATGGGAACATAATTTCGGACGGAACATGCAAAAAGGGAAACGCTTTGTCGTTCATTACGTTTCTGTTTTTCACAAAACAAAACTATCAAATAATCTATCCAAGCACTAGATTAAACGAATGGATTCCTAGTTTAGAATTTCTTATCTTTGTTTAAGTGGCATTCTTTTGAAAGTGGTTGCTGAGTGCAGTTAGACGCTGCTGTTTGTCACGTCCCACGTGGCCTTTGTCGAGGTCATCGTTTGTAGACACCCCTTACCAAGATCCTGCTTCCAGATTAGTCGTTGTCGGATGGTCTGGTATTCACTAATCCCAGTTAACGTATTTCCAGCAAGATAAGAGATTTGACTTGAAGAGCTGTTGATAACATCACGTAAATACCGATAATGCGACTTGAAATCTGTCTGGATATAAAACAAATAACACATCATTTTTAGAAGTGTGGCATTCATTATTTTTATATCTACTTTGTGCCTTGTCTCGTAAGTCAGTGCTGTAAATCTGATATCAACATACAGTCATATACTTTGGTACTGGTTAACAAAGCTGTAAAAATTTACGACTTTATTAATTACGAGGGCTGGCTAAAAATTTCTAAGCCTAACTGCGAAAGATTTGTACCAAATCGATGAATTTCATTTACTTCTCTACACAGTTTACACACTTTATTCAGCGATGCTGCAAGGTTTGGATACCGGCCAAAAAGAAATGTTCTTCAACCTGCCTTAATAAAGTCATTCACGGCGAAAAAATGGCGTCATTATTACCAGAGAAAAGAAGAGCGGGTAGTCCCTTTTTAACTTTTGAAATAGGTGGAAGTTTGACGAGACCACATCGGGCGAATCAGTGGGATAGTAAATAAATTCGAAGCCACAATAATGGATCGCTGACATGGCAACCCCGATTTGTGAACAGTAGCATTGTCTTGGTGGAACAGGACTTCTTTAGTTAGCATTTTCCGTCGCTTAGCTTTCATAGCTTCAAGCAACTGTCTTTCTATTGATAGTCTGGCCTGTTTAAAGAAAGTCAATCAGCAGAATTACTTGCAATTAAAAAATATCGAAGCCATCACTTTTCTAGCAGAAGGAACCGACTTGGTGATTCCGGATGGTGCCATTGTTTAGACTGTATTTTGGTCCCTGGTTAAACATTATTAATCCAGGTCTCATCCATGGTTACAAATCGGGCCAAATGTATCAGGATCTGCTTTAAAACTGCATATTTTTTAACGATACGTCAGGCCCCCGTTCCACAAAGACGTCATAACTTTACGACGTCGTAAACCATGTCACTGGGTTAATGGATTTGGTCTACAAATGCATTTTTTTTTTATTGTAAACTGTGTTTTTAAACAAGTTTTTCTTTGGAAAGTACACAGTTTAAAACGCTTTTTTTGCATTTGTAAACCAAATCCATTAACCCAGTACAACGATTTACGACGTCGTAAAGTTATGACGTCTTTGTGAAAAGGGGCCCCAGGTATCTGACACGTGTATAATTCGCTGTCAAGGGCTGTGGCATCTTGCAGAAACCTTTGTCATTCCCAAGTCTAGTCTTGCTCCAAGACTGTGGAATGTTTATAGAGCCTTGTCGAAAGTCTATAAAATAAGCAAGTCTAGGAGTTACTATATAAACTCAGTCTCCAGAAAAAAATACGGCTTTTTTTTAAAAATGGAAATTAAAAATAAAAAATTCATAGACTAAATTTTGGTCTATCCTAAGTCGTGACAATGTAAAATAAAATTTAATTTAATTAAAAACAATCAATACAAAATAAATCAAAATAAAATAAAATAAAATAATTAAAAACAATTAAAACAAAACAAATTGAACTAAATGTTGTTTTGTTTAAATGCTCATATTGAAATCTAACTCGCGATCGAGGTAGAAATGTGTTTAATGGAACAACATAGTTGCGTTCAATCCCAGAGTGCCAAGCTAAAAACACATCTATAACATCAACCTGGCTGACGAAGGGGAAAGGACTTCCTTTACACTTATTATAATTACACCAACTTCTAAATGCCTATAAAGAATCTTAACTATAAATACATCTTAAATTAACACCGTAATATGTTTATAATATTCGCACGGGTTAATTTTATTTCATTTTTCCCAAATAGTTTTTGTTTCACAAGCTTTAAACACATTAAGATAAATTCTGCATTTGTATTATATGTTGTTGTTCATAATACAATGCATCATGAATTGTATTTAGTATTAACTTAATTTTAACAGTTGCCCCTTGGTGGAAATCAGTTTCACAAACAAGACTTTTTATTTTTATCTTGTATTATTTTGTTATTATGTCATGTTTTATAGATTAAGATAACTTGAAACAAGTTGAAGAAATATTTGTGTCAATTAAAAATTCGACAGCTAATATTTTAAAAAAATTATAATTTGATATGAATAAAATATTGTGCAGGGTTATTAATAAAATAAGATTTTACCGCAAAATCGAGAGTACAAGAATTGAGTTAGGAAGGATAACACACACATACATATGTTTTCACATGACAAAGGCATTTTACCAGATTTTTTCCCACAACAAAACATGAAGTAAAACCTGGCTCCGGTTCCTAGAAAAATGACAATATCAGCTGTTTCCGTATCTTTGTGACGTCACATAAACATCCCATCAGATTACTTATGCGAACTTTGAACCTGGTTGTCATGTTCCGGCTTTTTCTGACTGCCTACTTGTCAAATAGAGTGATCTCCCCTTGGTAGTATCGCATTGAGTCAAGTGGAATAGGGGGCTGTCAGCTATAGGGTCGATCTTATCTCGGCATATTAACTTTTGACATGGCTGATAAATTACACATTGCTAATGAAATATGGAGAGCGAGAGTTTGGGGGCTGATACGCGCTGAGTAAGCGATTCCAGGTGGGGGCTATCGCAGCAACAGCGACAGCCTAACGTTGTAGCGGCGCTCGGACGTGCGCAAAGAAACGTAACATTGAGTGTGGAAGGCGAGTCATTAGCGCGGGGCTTGTAGGTGCTCTAACTTCTCTCATGCCTCTCTCTATTCCTCCAGATGATGGCGAGAGATAGCGATAGTGGGATCTTTGTTTGTAAATATGTGTAACCCAAACAAACAAGTATGTAAATATACAGGAAGTCTGTTAAGCAAATGAACCAAACGCAGGAAGTATGTATGAAGTATACGATTCATTCTCCTTTTAATTAACTCTTTGAGTGATCTGAAGCTCAATAGTCATACGTTGCAGTGTTTAAATTCAAATCTAAAAAGACTGTTAAAAACCCATCCTGTGATAATGTGTTTAAAAGAGCTCCAAAGGAACTCTTTTAAATACATTACCACAGAATAGGTTTTTAACAGCACAAGTTGGTCACAGATTTAAGACATAATTACATAAAACTTCCTGACAATATTCTGTTTACTATACGTTAAAACAGCAATATATTTAAATTTAAAGACAATGAGCTGAAACGTAAGATTTAATAAACGTAATAAAAGTGTGTTCAGGGAATTACAATTTGGACGACTGTGTAGACGTTTGCTTTCATATGTCTTAATTGTTGTAAATTGTACTGTAGGAAAAACAACAACCATTGATTTGTATTTCAAAAGTGTTTAGGAACCGAAGACACCTGGGTTTTTTTTTCGTTTTTTCGGGGGTTTTTTTCGTGCATGCTGAAATTGAACCTGCAAGGTCACACACATAGTTTGATTATATCGCCACAAAAGTTTGACACCCACCAATGTGTGACAGTGTAAAGTATGATGGTCTTATCTTACAAAGGGAATTTTATTTTAAACTTTTTTATTGAAGGAAGTTATGCCAAGGCAAAACGAATTGTTAATGCTTTAATTTCTTTTGGCTTGAACAAAAACAATTTACATCAATTATCAGGTGTTGAACATTTTGAAAAGCAAGGTGTTACCAACATGTTCTGATGGCTGTGAGTTATTGCTTGTGCTATCTGCTAAATATATTCAATTAGAAGACACACAATACTATTTTGCAAGAAATGTACAAGATTTTAGCAAATGTCCCTCAACTAATTCAACAACATCCAATTTAGGTCTATGGAGCATCGCAGGTTATATAGGTAAACTTTTAAGACGTCGTTGCATGCAATAAAAGTTAATCATCATTAAATAAAACTATTTTCTGAATTGGTACATCTTTGTTTTATCGAAATAAAAACGTCTCAAATATATGTATGCGTTATCAACAGCAAAACAGTATGATCTCCTTAATTATGTCTATCTTTACTATTCGACACAGTTTATGCTGCAGGTTGGCTCCAGATCTAAGTTCTCACGTGAATGTCCATTATACCACATATTTGGCTATAACTTTGACTGTCATGTTATTTTAAATTAAGATGAATGTGTTCTTAAAAAAGTAAGGATTCTTTACCATTTTACTCGACAATATGTATTATATATTACTTAACGAGAGTATGCTAGAATTTTTACTGTGTGGTTGTTTGAATAATACAACAATTGGTAATAATTTAAGCTGTTATATATTAATACAAATGTCATATTATATCTACAGATTGAAGAACATATTGAGTGTTTGTTATACATAGCATCAGTAAAATTAAACCCTCAGTGTTTGTACATGAATTTACCTTCCAACACATGCTTTGTAAATAGTGTAATTATGTAGTTGCAATGTAACTCTTCGATTCTATGGAGAAAATAAAAACATTCATTAATTACCACAGATTGTTAACCCCTGAAAATGCAAGGCACAAGATTTGCCTGTTTAATTAGTTAATTTCCAGCCAAAATAGGCTTTTAAAACTTTCCTGTGGTAATTGTTTAAAAGAGCTCCTGTAGGACTTTCTTTAAACAAATTACAACAGGAAAGTTTTAACAATTCACAGTGGTTACAGCTGTATGTCCTAATAAACTTAATTCAGCACTTTAAGGGTTAACATACTATGGTGACACTGGTGACCGTTATTTTTAGATATCAACAAACGGTAAAAAAGGTACAATTGTAGTTGTTTTCAAAAATAAAACGCAATTAGCTGAAATAAGTAAATCTAGTCTTTGTGTATATTTCAGACATAAATGTGCCATTTTAAATAGTGGCCTTCCGAATTTGGTGTGGAAACAATGAACATAAGTACAATTTATTTTAATTACTTTGCAACGATGTCTCGAAATAGATACAAGCAGATGTACACATAAATGAATTTTTGTTTTCATATTTAAAACAAAATATTTAGTCTTACCCACTTACAGCTAAACAAAAAAAAGAAATAGTTTTTATTGTTTTATTGTTGTTTTTATTAAATAAATAATATGTGTGTCATATATACGAGAGATCCAAATGCATATCGATATAAGCACACGAATTGTGTTGGGTGGTTTTTTTTAAAAAAAACAAAAAAACTCATATGCGTGTATACAAACTACATATACAGTTTAGAAACGTTAGGAATAACTTTATTTAAAATTTACATATGTCAAAATAATTTACGACGTGAGATTTCACGGTGGTTAAGTCTAATCAAACATTATTATATGTAATTCAGGATTTTTGGATGTCAACTTCTTTGTACACGTGTTTATAGTGTTTCGGGGCATATGGTTGCTGATTATATATTCAACTGATGAAGAAGAAACATATGTCCAGAAACAACGTGAACGTTCGTACAAAGACGATGACATCTAAAAAGTCTGAATAATGCCTTGACACTTCTGAAGGTAACTCAAATGATTGATTAGAATAGGTGTCAAAAAATAAAAAATAAAAAATGATTTAGTTCAATGTATTCATCCAGTGATTACTTTAGAAAAAAACTATACAGGTACAGTATATGGGACCATATCCCATCTGTTTCTTTTGTACTGTACCATTTTTCCGAACCAAAGTTTCAGTATATATGAAAATTACACAGTTAAATTTTATACCTGTCCCAAAGAGACGCGGGTTTTAATTTTGACTGTGCAATATATAACTTTTATGCGTGAATAGCCCAATTCCGTAATCCAAACAACCTTATATATCTCTTATTCTTATTTGGTCTACAAGTACAATAAAATCGTTGTAAACTGTGCACTACCCAAAGAAAAACTTGTTTTTCTTTGGAAAATGCACAGTTTACAACGAAATTTTTGCATTTGCAGACAAATTCCAGTAACCCTTTGACATGGTTTACGTCTTAAAGTTATGACGTCTTTGTAAAACGGGGGCCAGATCTATTGATTCAGAGCGAGGATAATGTCGTCATAAATGTACAACGTATTTGTGAAACGGAGTCTAGGACTTGATATTTGTTTTCTACACTGTGGGAAAATTATTAAGTTAAATTTTGGAATTCATTTTTTTGCCTTAAGAACCACAGATCGACCCAACGCACCAAAAATAAAAAGGTCACTAGTTTTATTGTTGATTAAACACAAGTATGTTTTTTATATGTTTGCTTTTCCGCATTCATCAAATACTTACGTACAAACTTACACTAAATTACAAACATGTTGCTGTCTTAAGTCGACAATTTCTACATAAAATCGGTAACCTGTAATTGATGTTATAGTTCTAATATTCTTTAGATGTTTATTTATTAGTAATTTTCATTGTTAAAAAATGTTTTGTTTATTGGTTATATTATTTCCTAAACGAGTTTATGTCTCTGAAGCTGGGTGGGAATCGTGTAAAAATATTTTGTTTAAAGTAAAACAGTTTTGATCATTAAAATACTGCATGGTGAATTTCTATTTCTGGTTTTTGTTTTGTAAAAATAAATACTATGCCTTGTTTCAGTACAGTTTTAGTAGTGACAAAATTTAATTACTTGACAAAGAGTTTAGTTCACAAATGGCCAAAATGTTATGAACGATGGACTTTTAAAAACGAACAGTTGACAGAGAATTTTTAAAGCGTCATTTAGAAGATAGATTGATAATACATGTAGGTATATGATTTACATCTTTTTGGGTGCTTTGTATAGCAACCAAGAACTAGAAAATTATATAGAAATTGTTCAGCGGATTTCTATTGGAAGTCTCATTAAACTAAAGGAAATCCACTAAATAATTTCTGTTAATTTTTGTAGTGTAAGTTGTAATCCATATATCTACATTTATTAGTTGACGGCGAACTCGGGGTTTGTTAAATTTTCTTTGAAACTTTGAGTTTTGGCATTTTACAAACGAAACCCATTGAGCCAGTAAACGTTATTGTCTTCAATGGACTTAAACGGTCTCAATGCTTGATTTACAAAAATGTCTTAGACTGGCTCAGATGCCGAGATCAGCCCGATCAAGTAACAGAGATGGCCTTAATGTCACGAACACAAACTGACAGCTCGGAGATCATACACGGACAGATGCTTACAGGCGTGAGACAAGGGTTTCGATTAGCCGGACGTTTATTTAAAGTCTGAGAACACAACAGATACTCAAGTAACAGTCACAAGGGTATCTTTTTATATGGTTGTCTTCATAAGATTCTCAGATTAAGATAAAGTGTTTATTTTTCTTGTCCTGATCTTTGATGCGAGGACGTTTACTTTGGATGTATTCTAGTTAACCTTCGTAAAATTCACATACGAGAAAAAACCTCATTCATTTATAAAACAGATCTGTACGTTTTCAATCTGAATAAGTATATACTTTAAAATATTTTTGGGGAATGGGCAACATTTAACATTTATTTTTGTGTGCAGCATTTGAAAATTACTAGTATTGCAATACACGAGAAATTCGGTATTACCTTTTCTTGAAGCGCAATTTGTCCAGACAATAAAAAGAAAACGAATTTCAACCAAAAATGACAATATTTTAAATAACACCGTTTTTAAACACTAAATATTTTCATGTCTTGTAATTATTATTTTGATTTCACGATTTCTATTTATTTTACTGGACCAATGGTTAGATTTACAGATACTAGTTTAGAAATGGTTTAAATTTTGCTCACTTTTCAAAGAAAAACTTTTAGTTATTTTAAACTGAACCTATTGTCTAGGGTTCGCAGCAAAACTACAAATAATGCATGGTGTACTTACTAATTTTCTCTGAGAAAGTTATTAAATGCCCATGTCCATAGTTTGGATTTTGGTGTCAGTTATATTGACCAGGTGAAGCTTTGCCACTAATAGCTCCACCAGTCATGGTGTCGCATAGTCCCGTGTCATACGAGTATATTTACGATATCTATATATCACACGGCATTTGTTACAACACAGCGGCAACATTGTGGACATTCCCAAACATTTACAAACTATGTTTAGGAAACTTTAGGCAGATGCTGGCCTGCACTTGTCGCGCCAGGAACGGGAATAAAGCTTTAAAACATATTGAAGTAACGAGGCGAAACAATAAACTTGTGGCAAGGCAATTAGGAAGACTTTAAGCGTGAAGAATGTGATTCTACATGCCCAGCGTGGTGCACAGGGCTTGCCGACACTGCTCTCCCGACATTTACAGCCGGGTTCTGTCAAAAGGAAGCGCGCGCGAGTCTCACGTGTCGAATTTACGACAGTCGTCACTCAGCGTCAAGTCTGCTGGAACAGTCTCCCTACACCCCTCCCCCTCCCCGCCCCCCACAGCGCCTCATCACAGGCCGGGGAGGCAGTGCATGCCCATTTACCGGGCAGCAAGAAATAGACATCAACTCTGCTAAACAATTTACTTCTCTTTACAGAGGAAGTCCAACGACTGAGAAGTTCTACCAGCGGGGGTTTTATTGCTCAAGTAGATATTAATTTGTGGATTTTATCGTCATCCCAAGTTTTAACTGGCGTAGTATACGAGCAAATACAGCCAGATCGTGTTTTGAAAAGAGTTGTCAAAGAAGTTGTAAAAACGTCCGGGGCGATTTCCGTGGGTTAGGATACGTCTGATAACGGTTTATGGCAGCAATCGGAACTTTTATGGATATTCTGATGTTTTTGTAAAAGACATTCAGAAATGAACATATGTTTGCAGTTCCAATAAGCAACAACTGTGATGACCTTTCACGCCATTCGTGTTATCCCCTTAGATTGGGGATAAAGGGAGGTCTTTTATGGTTCACTGGGGAAATCGTGTTTGTGAAATACCCCGGGGAATGTTTATCAAAATGAGCATGAAATTTGTTCATGTTGATTATTTTCTTTTGAAATTTAAAGTTCACGAGAACGGAGATGACCACCGGGAGGGGTGTTTT
>JAULCD010000353.1:0-13187 GCA_032361085.1 Calliostoma canaliculatum | reverse complement strand
AGTTGACATCCAACAAATCTTCAACTATATTTTTAACATGTTAAAGTAAAAGTAAGACATCTATACTCAAGTGACAATGAATAAAGGTGTTGTCAAAACATACTTAGGTTCAATTTGATCAGGTATTAATGACATAAAATGTTTACATACGAACCAGACAACGTCATCCTTGTTGAATGACTAATGTATTCAAAGACAATAAAATATTAAAGACTATAGTTATCAATTCAAACAACACTTTCAAATATATGATTTTCAAATAAAAATTGTTGATTCTACGTTTTTGTGGTGCCTAAATAAACCTTCTTTCGGGTAAGTGTCTCTGTTGATGTTTAACTTTTCTCTTGTGAGTCAAGACTTTAGTTAGTCACATTTTTAAGAAGTGAACGTTTTTTGCTTAAAATATATCTGCCCTTCAATGTGCAGGCAGGCGTATCTTTTGACAATTTTACAGATGATTTCTTTTTCCGTTTTAAATTCGCAGATTGACGTGTATGTTCAAGATGTTTTTAGCATGTCATTCAGCATGTAAATGGTGAAGCTCTGTCTATAACTGAATTGAACTTATTTTAGAAAAAAATATTTCAGAAAACACACGCTCTGTCATTTGCTGATGCTGAATCGGGTAGATAAGCATAACACTTGATCGGTATAATAGTAATAAAGTGTTTGATGATATAATATTTGCGAATAAATGTAAAATACACTGCCTACAATCATGTTATCATGAAATAGATTGTCCTCATAAATAAACCTAATAAATTGTGTATCACCATTAATCAGCTTCTGTCTGTTCAATGATTTGTCTGAGCAGACATGAAGAGAGTGATGAATTCCTGAGTGGGCGTATGGTGCCAAATTGTACTGTCATTTTCCATCTCGGTAAAGTACTGTCATAATTATAAGTTGTCTTTGTGTAGATGGGTTCACAAAGTCACGACACTGGAAAAATGTATAGAAATTATTCAGCGGATTTTCATTGGTTTGATAAGATTCCCATAGAAAATCCCATCAAACCAATGAAAATCCGCTGAATAATGTCCATACATTTTTTTCTAGTATGACTCGTTTTGCACGTGAATGTATAAATCTAAAAACCGATGTGCAAACTTATGTGCGAATCTGCTACACATTTGAGCCTTAGTTAATCTTAAGACTGTTCTACATTATTCTTAGATCGATAACACTGAACTTGTGACAGACAAACTGTGTTTTTTTAGCTGCACTCTAAGTAGGTAATATGAATAAGTGATATATTATATGGATATCGACTTATTGTAATTTTTGCGACACTGTGCTTTCTTGCTTGATAACGCTGTAAGTACGTATACAGAAACGTGACACAAATTGCAATAAAGAAGTTGATATCAACAGAATGTCACTACAAAACATAAAAAAGTTGGTAGGGTTCTGCTTGAAATAAACCATGTTCTGGCACATTTTCTCTTGCAATATAACATTCGAATATAGTTTATTATTACATAATATTCCATAATACATGTTTTTAGCAACTTTGAGAAATATTACAGCTGTTAATGGCGAGATAAAATGATAGAATTACAAACAAATCAAGTGTAACCGCTACTTTATACTAAAATTAATTTTGGTAAGGGCAAAATCAGTGATAAACTTTGTTTCTGCCAAATTGCTTTAAAAAGAAAACACATGTTCTCAGTATGGGAGATCAATAATTGCAGTCTTTGTTAAATTGAAACAATTAAAGCTCATGAAGAAATAAAAAACTAAAGTGAAATTGTTGCCTAGAGAAGTCCGAAAACCCAATTAAGCTGCTGAAAAAAACTGACATTCCCAATAATGAAGCTGAGGTGTTCGAGAGAACCAAATCATTTAGCATACTTAGGGAGTGTTTTCCCCACAGTGTTCCGACTTAGTAATTGAACAAGACTAACAAGATCAATTGCTGTTTCAACATACGTTTGTTAAAATAGTTTACATGGTGTCCTGACGTTAAGAAAGGATGAGAAAACATTAGGGGATTTGACCTAGTTTGGTAAACCCCCGTTCCTCAAAGCAATCTAAGTGTTAAACTGTGCTGTGGAATTGATTCTCGTCATATTTTGCACAGTTTTACATTATTATCATCTTGCTTGTCCTGTCCCAAATGTAAACACTTTATATTTATAGTGACATCAGTGAGTCAATTGGTCGGCTAATACAGTTGATGCAGTTCGGATAACGTCTTCTTCTTATCTGGGCCCCGTTTCATGAAGACGTCATAACTTTATGACGTCGTAAACATGTCATTGGGTTAAAGGATTTGGCCTACAAATGCCAAAAATCGTTGGAACGGTGCACTTTCCAACGATAAACTTGTTTTTCTTTGGGAAGTGCAGTTTACAACGATTTTTTGCATTTGTAGACCAAATCCATTAACCGAGTGAAATTATTTATAGCACTCTATGTTATTGGAATAAATATCCTGAGATACATAATACAACTTTAACCAATACTTAATAAATCAGCTGTAAGTGTCAACATATTATTATTTGTAAAACGTTTTGTCTTTTATTTGTGAAACTTTTATTGGTCTAATGAATGTCTAAGTTATCCTGTCATTCAGAATACTTGATTTATATATCCAAAATATTTTTTAAAATATTCGAGATTAATTTATTAAAAAGAGTGTATTTCCTAAAAGCAGCTGCCAGTTAGTACAGTAAACAAACTTTTTTAAAAACACCATCAAGTTAAAGATATAATGTGAATAAAAAGCAACCCATGCTAAGAATACTTGTACCATGAACTGCTCATATTCTACTTAATTTCAAATGTCAAGTAAATGAGATTATTCAGTTTATTTTGGAATATGTATGTGTATCTATAAATTAGTGAGCAGCATTAGAATACATCCATGTGTAGGCGTATGGTGCTATGATGTAATGAGAGTATGAATACCAGTAATAGTCTTGTCAACACAGGTCCTTGTTTCCTTTCGGTGATATATATGTCTGAACAGTTTGTGAAAGCTATTTGTTAGACATGACAGATGTTATAAATGATAGATGGTATGTGTCGATACATTGTTATAGTATTACCACATATCTTCAAATATATAAAGAAAACGGGATGTTTTATTATTGATTAATAGTTATAATTTGAAATAAAATACAATATGTTTTTGTTTTTAGCACTTTTACATGTTCTTCATGTTAAAAGTTATAATTGAGTTTGATTACTGTTCAATTTTCTTGACTGTCTTTCAAAAGAAAATATAAAAGTTAAAAATAATTGCTGAACTGACGTGCATGCATATGTATGATTAACTATTATATAAACTTATTGTAACATTATGTTAAATAAACTTAATTGAAGACATTATTTTGCCAAAAACATAATTTGACTTATTTTGCCCACGCTTTGACAATTTCACACAAAAACGATGTCATTGGGTAATCTAAAGGGAATAGTTAGTGATATATTGTTTTGCTCTTTACTTCTTCGTTGCCAGTTCTTGAGTGTTGTATAAAATGTAGCTATAACGAAAGTTAGTGTTTGTTGTGGCGAGATTGATGGCAAAGACGTGAGTGACCGACGTCTCCACAACATTACAATGGTGCCAATGGTGATTATTAGCAGCTTTCTCCCTGTAATAGCTCTCCAAGGACAACATTCAATATGTTTCCTGAAGTGTTATGAGACAATATTCAGACTAAGTTGTCTAGGCTATAATGTATATATGAATTCCTGAGATCGACGGGGAAACTTCTATTTGAGAGTGTGTAAAATGCAAATTTTGACACAATCACATGACTGATAACTTTCAGAGGCATTTAGAACTTGGTGTTCAAATACATAACAGTAACTATTATGGATGTCAAACTTTTCGTTTTATTGTGTGCACAATGTTTCTGGGCTGTTCCGTGCCCTTTCGTCAGGTGCCGAAGGGGCACACAAAAGCCAAGAAACGTTGTGCGCACAATAAAAAAAGAGAAATTTACATTCATAATGATCACTGTCATGTACTCATTAAGTATTGGTTTTTTAAGTCAATTTAGTAATGAAGCGACTGGAGTTCCATTTAACATATTTTAATATTTATGCTTATGGCCACATTGGAGTTTTAAATCTGACTGTGAAATAAGGTGAGCTGATGTGTTTTCATTAATTTAACGTATTTTGGCGTAGTCATCAATGTTTTGTTTGTAGAGTGGTATTTAGTAGTTGGGAATATGACAATTGTAAATATATGGATTACAACTCCTTGGTTGCTGAGTAGATAGCCATAAATTTGCAATTGTAATGTTTTGTTTTAAAAAGCAGGTGCATTGAAATTTGGTTAAAAAACATGCCAAGATTTAATAATTATACGTATACTTGCCGAGTTTAAATCTGAGAACACAGCTAACAACAAAATGTAGCACAACCACATTCAACTCAATACATATATATATATATGTCTACGTTCGTGTGAATCATTTATCCATGCTTGAAGCTACTTAGTAGCTTCGTGTTCTGAACTTTCCTTAAGCTGTCACAAAGCGACAGAAAATTAAGTGGCTTTTCATAATGTTTTTAACCAACACTTCTATTTCAAAGCATTTGAAATCAAACAGTACATCTGACTGTATTTGTTTAGTTCAATCATGAACTGTGGTTTTCGATTTAACAAGTAGTGATTTCGCTGATCGGAAACACGTGCATAGCTTTGCCCAACAGTCTGACCAGTTAAATGGTTGTCATGTTAACTTTGTCTTCTTTCAGATCACTCTGATGCCTGTACTAGCTACTTCCAGCCAGCTTCACCCTCTCCTGGGAATTTCCTCTTTGGCATGCCTGTGTAGTCGGAGTACTAGCCGATCAAACTTACTATAGTAACTACAGTTCGTCTTTCAGCTGTAAACAAAGATTTGTTAAACTGATTTATGTGTAACTTGTCTGGTAAGGTTAATTAAGAAAACCGCAATTGTTCGGATCATTTTTTAAAACAAACGTGTACACATAACGTTGTTGTCGTTTTCATCAACTTTTAAACATTATGCCTGGAGTTCTGCCTTTTCACTGGTTGTTAATATTTATTTCCTTTCCTACGCCTAAACTTGTTGAAAAACTACTCTGTGGTTAAAAGGGATTCCATTGAGAAGCTGTCGTGTACACTATAGTTTCGGCAACACAAACTAGGAACAATGCTTAATGTTTCATCAATCTACAGTTTAGTGGTTCACGTAGCATTGCATTGTACTTATAACAACACTGTCATGCACAGAGACTCAACACAAATGTCAATACACACCAGGTTTAAAAGCAATGTGCACCTTTTCGATAAAAGAGGGCTATAAAAACTGCTAGACTCCAATCTGAAGTAACGATTGTGTTTACTGGTAAGTAGCCAAACAAAACTTTTTTATGATTTTAATTTGTACGGAAACATGAACCAATGACTAAAACAACTCTGACGTTTACTTACAGAGAAAACTTTTTTTTATAACACAATGAAATGCTAATGAAATATAAAACAAGTGATAAAAGTGCTAAGATGAAATTAACACATCTCAGCCTTATGAGCTTTTTGGGTTGTGACCCAGTTCTTTTCTCAGCTCCCTTACCGTGTTTGGTTAAAACATTAGCAGAGAAAGTGTTCAATGTTCGTCAAGAAACATTAACTAAATTGGATCTCAGTTTATGACAACTTTGTGAAAGGTGACCAACTCAACGATTGGTATAAGGGTTTGACCAGGATAATCATGACAAGACTATCACATAGTGTGGCAAATGAAACAAACAAAATTGTTCGAGTTACCATGGTAATAGGTTAACAGTGTCGTCTTGAGTGTTTTACTAAGACACAGTCCAAATAACGATGAATTTTATGAACTAAACAAGATGGTTGATGGTTGTCAGCTCTGGCCGCTATCACAAGGGACACCGATAGCAGTTTGTTTATAGAAGCTATTAAGGACAGACGTACGAGCTGGATTAGGAATCTAAATTCAGTGTAATCAAGTGTACGCATCTGTCAGTAGGACACAGTGACAAACATCAATAGATTGTCACACGTTGATGCTCAGGGCTCTGTTTCACAAAGACCTCATAAGTTAAGAAGTCGTAAACCATGTCATTGGGTCAGTAATTTAGGTTTACAAATGCAACATAAATCGTTGTAACCTGTGTATTTTAAAAAAAAAACATAGGTTTTTGGGGGTAAAGTGCACAGTTTACAACGATTTTTTTCATTTGTAAACCAAATCTTTTAACCCAGTGATATGGTTTACGACGTTGAAAAGTTATGACGTCTTTGTGAAACGGGGGCCAGTCACCATAAACAAAGAGTTTTATATCACATTTTGCAGTCGGTTATGAAAAAAACATAACTTCATTGAAAATCCTTATAAAAAAACATTAATTATGGAAGCAACAATCGATTTAATATAACTTAAGTACAATCAGATTAGCACGAGGATATCTTCCTGCTATTGATAAAAATAGTTCAGGGCAAATGCAAAAACAAATCGTTTTAAACTGTACATCTTGTTTTTCTTTGGAAAGTGCTCAGTTTACAACGATTTATTGCATTTGTGGACCAAATCTATTAATCCAGCGACATAGTTTTCGACATCGTAAAGTTATGACGTCTTTGTGAAACGAGAGCCTGGACAACTAAGATAATGTTATTAGGGTTCCACTTGTGTAGTAGACAGAATTATTTGTAGACCACGCTGACATGCAGACATTGGTGAGTGTTCAAATACTCTCCATGGTGTGTGTAATTTACAAAAAAAGACGTGTTGTCATGGTGCGTTTTACATACAACACAATATATACTTCCAAGGAGTATTTATAACAGCATTACCCAGAAGACTGTCCAATGTCATGTTAAAATTCACTGTCGTAGCACAAAATCAAATTGATACCGGTGCCAAAACCAAACCTTTGGCTTGTTGACATAGGATATGACGGTGTTTGTGAAACGCCAGCCACAGGGTTTATAACGTTACGAATCTAAGATTTATTCGGAATCTCAAAAATAGTATTGTTTTATTAACGATCGTATGAGATTTGTTAAGTTCACTGACGCTACAGACGAAAACAATTAGTTAACAGAAATCAGCAATATCTCTCCATGCAGGGAACTTTTGGGGGGCATTTTTTACAAAATATTATGTATTTCTGGTTCACATGTAGAATGGATTATCATACGACATTTAGTCACAAACTTGTAGCCTCATGCAAATAAGAATAAATTATGTTAATGGAACGAGGTGATGACATTTACTTTTCTTCACCATCTTGAGCATACTTTTGAATCACCTCACTCGTTAATCTTTTAACAATTTAATTTAGAAGTCAAGATTATGAAAGCACTGCAGGCGTCAGGATTTGTTCAGTACAGTGCCATAAATAAAAAAATAAGGCTTTTGATGTCAAAAAAACATTATTTATGAAAAAACACTTTCTGCAATTTCTATCATTATCTTTGTAAATAAAAATAAACACATGATAATGAAGTAGCTGTGAATATAATTTTATTAAAACTTTATTAAATTTGATAGTATTGAGTATATGTCCAACATACACTGCCAACATTTCTCTCAATTTCAAATATCTGTTAAACAAATTACCTTCAAAAACTAAATATAGTGTGTGTATCTACACTCATCAGTGAGCGGCTGTGCAATGCTTTCGTCTGAACAGAAATTGAAGATTAATCCCCGAGGGCGTCTGGTGCCACTGAGCTTTGTGGTTATGAATACTAGTTACATTCTTATGATAAAAGCGACTTGTTTCTTCTAGGTAATACGTGTGTCTGGACATTTTGTGAAGGCCATTCGTTATACAGAGTTAGTTTTGTCAAAATTAATGTAAAGTATATCTTTGCAATTTAAAATGTTCAAACAATTATTTTAATAATGACATTGTACCTCCAAATAAAATATAATAGGTTTGTTATCTGCAAAGAAAACATCTTGATGTATCGCTATTCAATGAACCACAAATAAATTAAAAATCCGAAAGTACACATTTAACGCAGAGTAGCATAGGCTGGGATTATAATATATGTATATATAATTGAACAATTAAAATCCAAACCATCTTTCTGTTATTTTGTTTTTCTGCCAGTCTGTACAATGAGTGTTTTAAAAGCAATGGCCTAAAGTGTATAAATGTGTAACATTTTATTTGCTGCAACGCATTTCGTTTGCCTTTTAAAAAAACCTACACAATTAGAAACGTATCCACAGTTCATCAAACATACTTCGCCCACACTTTGACTCCTTCACAACAAGGCAATGCTGTCATTCAGAAAGTCATGAGTGAAGGAGTCAGTGGTGTATCGTCGAGCACCTGATTCAGCACGTGTCCTCCTCAGTACAACTCTTGTTCTGTGGCATGAAGAAGGTTCTCTCAGTGCTTTGGCGAGATTGATGACACAGACGTGAGTGGCCGACGTCTTTACAACATTACACCGACGCCGATGATGACTATTAGCAACTTTCTCCTGGTTTTAGCTCCCCAAAGACAACATCCAATATGTTTCCTGAAGGATTATGGGTTTCCTATTTATATATCGCTCTCTAAGATTCAGAATAAACACTTATGTGTTTTGCGATCTGATATCAGTGCAAACATTGATATCCTAACCATAAACTAATTACATATTTTGTTGGGTTTTTTTTGTCTTTTAAATTCACTGGCCTCAAGGGCAAGTACAGCTTTCATCTCCATAAAATAACTGTTATTATTAGTATACTTCTGAGTAGAATATATTTGCTAAGGGCGATCTTGAAATCTGTATTTGACTGTAAACTTAAAGGCAAACATAGGTGCTTCATTGTTACAGTACACCTCGTTATTGCTTTACTTCATTATAATTTGGTGTGTATATTAAGATTATAAGTAGTATGATGTTAAAATGTAATTTTTAAAAAGTGAATACATGTACACTAAGGTTTAATCTAAATATGTAACAGCAATAAATGCAAAACATTTTTGTGTGTGTCTAGAGTGGAATAGTAACTATATGTTATATTTGGGATCACACTATCTAAAACATTGAATATTCTATCACTTTGCGTGGTTGAGTTCCGCACGGGACTCAATCACAAAAAGTGATAGAATATTTACTTTTCAGATAGTGTGATCCTTAATATAACATATAGCCGTATTTTCACTATCTAAAAGGCATAACAATTCAGTGGAATAGAAAAAAAAGGAAAAAGTATTATACTTATTTAACAAATTTAAAGTTCCTTATTTGAGTAAGTCCACAAGAATACTAGTTAATTAAACATATTTAATAGCCTTGTGTTCTTAGCTTTACTTTAGCAATTCTAATTAACTATTGACATTAAATAACACGACAAACGTTAAATATTTGTAGAAACAAATGGTGGTGTAAATTTAAAAAGTATATAATTGCTTTATTTTCTTGTGACCTACAACGACAACCTCCATTAATCAGACATATTCAGCACGTGCTACCACCATTCACACAGAATTCACTACGGAGACCCAGTCACACAGGAGATATCTGTTCAACAGCAGAGGACATATCTATACTGTAAGAGTAGAATTATTTGTCAATATCCTGTAATTAAGTCAACAAGCAAGATCAAATAAGACATTACATTTCATTATTTGGCAGGAAATTGAGAGAAAAATATATTTTGAAAGCGCATAATCAGGAGTAGGGATGACCTTTGGACACTAAGAGAAACAGGTCATACCAAACACGCTCCAGGCCCCCGTTCCCCAAAGCCATCTTAGGCTAGGATTATCGTAAGTGATTTTTGAAACAATGCCTTGTAGAGCTGTTTCTTTAAGCTTACGACTGTCGTAGTGCAGAGATCGATTTGGAATCTGATTTTGGCTGGTACATATTGTACTAATTGTTTCATCCCGCCACATTACTACAGTCTTATCTACGACACATAATAGCTCTGATCAAATAACTGATGGAATTCATACCAAGATCCACGATCCAATACGCAAACCTCTGTTATTAGCTTATAAGCTTCGGTACAAGTAGTAAGTTAACAGATAATAACTGGCTATGGTTATTGCTATTGTTTGCTTCAATATAATCATACAGCGAACAATGTGCTAAAGTAATGATTAGGTTAAGATGATCATAATCGCTTTTTCAAACAATGTATCTTGGAGTTGATTCTCAGCATAGTCTTACATCTGTCGTAGTGCAGATATCGATTTGAAATGACACCGGTGTCAAAAGCAATCTTGACACTACGATAGTTGTTAGCCAATGTTATATTTTAGCACTTATGATCAACTTAGCCTCAACAATAGCGCTTTGAGGAACGGGCCCCAGGGGTCTATTCAATAAAGCTCTCGCAAAGTTGAACTATTGTTACATTCATCTTGGCTCCCTCGTCAACAAGTTTTAGGTTTACGAGAGTAAAAAGATTAAAGTTTCACATCTTATCCTCATGCGAGCTTTTAAGAATGATCTCTTGATACATAGTTATAATTTGTGTTAATTGGAGTTTTGTCTAAATAATTGAAATTTAACAAATTCAAAGCCAATTGAAAATCGGTTAAATATCAACTGATCTATCACCTTAAATGAGCATCATTATGTGTGTATGTTACCAGCTAAAGCCTTTTGGTGAACAAATTTAAACTCGAATATAAGTTTTTTTCTGAAAATGTTGATCATTTTGGCATAAAGTACGGTGTATATTTTTAATTAATTGTTTGAGAGGCATTTTAGAAGTTGTAAGTACTAAATGTGACACAACTGGATAATTGACTTCTTTATTGCACAGTACGTAGCAACGTTTCGGTATAAATTCTTATACCGTTTTCAAGAACTGGTAATGTTTCCAGTCTAACTAGACAGTTAATAATTTGATAATTTGTTTAAAAGAGTTCCTGCAGGACCTCTTTTAAACAAATGTAAACAGGATAAGTTTTCAACAGCACTTGGTAGACACGATCTCAAATCCAACTAAAACGAGTTTGGCACTCTGTGGGTTAAGGCATGAGTATAGGTAATCGCTAAACTCTGATCACATTCAGGTCATTGATAGGACTTCGTCTTCAGAAGCTATTAGAAATGTTAGTACTGGCTGGGGTATTCGAATCCCGCACAGGCGACTCGGCGTCATTCTCTGAGTTGGAAACATTCCAACATGCAGTGAGGACAGAATGGAATTCTCTAACACATTATCACTTTTAGTGCCGAAGCTCGCAGGTTTTGCTGCATCACATAACTACATTGGTGAGGCAGGCTTCCTTTTACCATAAACCTGCTACCTCGATATCACTGCAAACTTATTGAAAACTCACTTACTCACTAGCTAGATTAAGAACCTACATTCAATATAATCATTATGCCATTTTGGCAATATCCGAAAATCAGTCCATGCACGGAAACGCACTTAAATGTTCTTTTGTTATGGAAAGTACACACTTACCACAAGTGTCAAAAATTGTACAGTAGTAGGAAATTGGCCCGTCTGGTAGGTAATGCTATCGTGAACGCCTGTGTAAAGTATGTATTGTGTCTTGTAAGGATGGAATGCACCACTTTGAGTAGTTGTGTCTCCACCACCATCTACAGATAACTCTGTCTGGAACATTAGTGCAACCTAAAAAATGTATAATATATTGTCGGAACATGTATTTGTTCCGTATCAATTTTATACGAGTCTTCTGTTTTCTGCCCTGAGTAAATTTTATTGCATGTTCACAACAAAATTGCGTTACAAAATCCTATAGGTGTTCTTTGTGACTGACCATTTCAGGTCACACTTCACTTGTGTAACTATGTCTGTTATATTTCTTAAATCCTAAATTTAATGTATAAAGTATTTTTTTAAATATTTTACCCAACATATTTTGTCTTTGCAATGTTGATGAAAATATAATATTTGTACTTTATGTGCAGCTTCCTTGGATACTAATTCGCCTCGCATCCTTAAAATGGATTGCCTTTCCCTTCAGTAAAACCAGTCTTACCCAGGGACACATGTGTCAAAGGAAGTGTTTTGTGACGCAGTGTCGAGTGGGTAATAAGGTTACACCATGTAGCAATAATTAATGTAGGACTTACACCTCACATAATATTAGACTTTTAATAGAAGCTATGTATGTGATGGGTGCTACTAGTAGGGCAGGGCATGCTCAATCTTCGCGAACACCAGATGCCATCACTGATTTTAGTGGTTCATGCACACAGCTTCTATATTAATATTGCCAGAATGTCCAATGGAATTTGTCTTGACAGACAGCGATTTTGATTATTCTCTGGGGTTGATATTTTTATTTACAACTGTGACCACCTAATTTTTGTTAAAAACCTATCCTGTGGTAATTTGTTTAAAAGATCTCCTTTCGAAGCTCTAACTCTAAACTTGATTGAAACGGGGAAATGTTGAGGTTGGCACTCTAAGGGATTAATGTTGATCATGCTTCGGAAGTGTGCAAGGACAACTCTATAAGGTCAGTGTGATCAACTTCGAGACAGGCTGCCGGGTAATGGAATTAATAGTGTCAATAAAATGTTAATTAAGACCACTTTAATCAACATAAAGTTAAAAGAGATACAAAGAAGCGTTATGTTCAGCAATTTGGGTGTTACGACAGTACATCTAAAGGCACTTAATCAGGATTAATCTGTAAGTAATTGTTGTGTTACTGCTTGGGATCATGTTCATATTGACAATTTAATGATTTGATGTTGACTAGACTACACGATAAGTTGTTTTGAGTGGCATTTAGAAGATGGGATAATGACAACTATATCTGTGTTAAATACAACTTTCACTAGAAAACTGTATAGAAATTATTCACGTTGGAAATCTCATCGAACCAATGAAAATCTATTGAAAATTGTATATACATTTTTTTCTAGCGTTCATATTTTCTATGCAGATTTTGACACCGTTCTCATTATTTCTTTGATAACGGAGTACGAATCTACATGGACACGTCGCTACTCAGCAACCAGGGTGTTGTAATCGATATATTTGCATTTGGATTATATTAAATGAACTGAAAACATCTTTATATAGTGTTAATCAGTTTATCCCATCTCCTAATGGAACAAAGATAATTATTTTAACATTTTTTATAAAATCAATATTATGATTTGATTGTTTCTAATTTTAATTCATTGAGGACATTTAGAAGTGATGGTACATAGTTGAAGATTTGTTGGATGTCAACTTCTGGTTTGTTCGTAAGTTCACGACGTTTCGGGGCATATG
>JAULCD010000243.1:0-13190 GCA_032361085.1 Calliostoma canaliculatum | reverse complement strand
TTGGAAAGTGCACAGTTTACAACGATTTTATGCATTTTTAAATCAAATCAATTAACCCAGTGATTTGGTTTATGACGTCGTAAAGTAATGACGTCTTTGTAAAACGGGGCCCAGGTTACATTGACTTTTTGCATTTGTAAACCAGACCATCGGTTCGATGAAATGGTTTACAATGTCATAACTTTACGACGGCTTTGGTAAACGCCCCCGGAGTTATTACAAACAAACGCAGATTTCCCTAGACGATGAAAGTTATTGAATTTACTCTCCATTATTTTATACTTGACAGGTGGGATTTAATAGCCGTAGTATCACGCAGATTTCTGTAAAAAAATATCTATTTTAAGAACCGTCAAAGAAAAACCTTCGATATAAAGCTACCGCTAAACCGTAATTACAAAAACAGCTTTAAAATCATTTGCCAAACCCTAAAACATGTATATTTGTATAGTGGAAAAATTTTCAATTTATATTATCAAACATTATGTTGTCGCCCGAAACAATGATTCAATGTAGTTCATGCCAGCATGGTGGTCTAATTTCTGGTAAAATTACTATCGATCCAGTAACTACACGGCCAGACAGTTCATGTACTCTGAAAGGGTCTAAAAATGTTGCTGTCATTATTTTGTTTCGTGTTTTGTTCAATTTAACCCTTTCAGCGCTTTATTGATTGAGTGGAGCATTAGTGACCACTTTGTGCTCTTGAAAATATGTCCACTGGTTATATGTGAAAGGGTTTTCATAATGTTAAGTTAAAATCGGACGACATTGGCAATATGCTACTAACCAAACAACATTTCAATTCCGATTAAGCGTTAAGAACTGAATTGATTTTAGTTTGATCTAAAACTCTGACAACGTTATGCTGTGGAAGCTTTTTTCATACCAAACACAGAACATTTTTTAACAACCTTTTGTAAGACATAAGGTGATAGTCGCAGTGACAACTGAAATTTTAAATTAACATATTGAACTCATTAAATGTTAAAATGTTATCAAAAACTATCCTGTGTTAAGTTGTTAAAAGAGCTCCCTGCGGGAGCTCTTTTAACAACTCACCACATGATAGATTTTATAAGTCTTAGATTCGACGTATGGCAATGATGTTCATTAACATTGAATGAAATGACATGGCAGCATGTGAAATTAACATAATTAAGTTTATATATCTGAATTTGAAATTAACATAATGGTATTGACATGACAGTATTTTAAATTAACATAATTAAAATGGCATGACAGCATGTGAAATTAACATATTAACATTGATATTTGATGCTACAAGCATGCTAGGATTAGCCAGTTTTGTGACTCAAACTACGTATATGACGTTTCTTACCATCTACATCCCATTACAGCAACATCATACTTATGGTATCCTATGCTGCTCGCGCACCGCGGTACATAGCCTCCGGTCCTGTTTCCCTAACAACAATAAATAGACTAAATGAGGAGGCAAAAGAGGCATAAATTTGAACAAATTTAATTTCTAATAAAGAAGGAAATGTATTGGAAATCAATAAACATGTCCGTGATTGAAACAGAAAGAAACTCAAAGCTTTATGATATACTGTCAGATCAAAGTCGACTCGAGGGGTATCAAAGGGGGTATACATTATTCTACTCAGTTTCTCTTAAACGTTTTAACTGAATGTTTCCTTTGATACTTTTCCTAAAACAAACATGAATCGATGCAATTAAAACATTTATCGTAAATATTCAACCAATAGGCCAATTGCTTGTGTTTACAAATGACAAAATAATTGTTAACTATTCACTTTAAAATATGGAGAAAAAACAGTTCAAAAAAAAGTTTAACAATTGTAAACCTAAGCAAATGGCCCAGAGAAATAGCCTAGTACCATAGCCTCTTTGCGTTTGAATTTCAAATCCGCGCGTGTGTGATCCCGCTGTTAAGAGCCTCCTTGATCACTGTTAATCCAGACACTTGCATTTGACTAAGCGGATTAGAGTCACCTGGTAATAACATAAAGTGTGAAGCTAAAGTCATTGGCTCCTTTTCACTGGGTCAACGGGTTCTGCTTACATGAGCTAAATTTGTTGTAAACAGCGCGTTTTCCTAAACAAAAACCCCGTGTACACTTCACAAATGCCGAATTTGTTATAAACTGAGCATTCCTCAAAGAAGGATATAATTGGTACGGGTTACAAATGCAGAAATCTTTTTTTCCGTGGTAACAGTACTAATTATAATGATTTTGGCATTTTAGGGTCACTTTTTCGACATTCTATTTGTCAAACGTCAAAATTCTTGTAAACTAAATAATTTCAAAGTACATCAAGTTTAAAAATGCAAAACATTTTGTAAACTGCAATTTCTAAAGAAAACCAGTTCGGTGGAAATTACACTGTTTACAACAATTTTTAGCATTTTAAACAAAACACATGGGACAGCTGCAGCTGCTTCACTCTTTAAATGCCAAGTTCAACATGTATCCGTTTTACTGTCTAAATTTCAATATGAATAGTCTATTAAAACATATCCTGTGATAATTTGTGTGAAAGAGCTCCTAAAGGAGCTCTTTTAAACAAATTATCACAGGATATGTTTTAACCAGCTGAAATCAAATCGGCACTCTTGGAATGAAACCTCACGAGACGCTAAGTGATGACGACTAACTTTTTACACTGTTTCTACAGATTTCTTGGTTGGCCTTCATCTTATCTTAGTCTTTATTTCATCTGTCTGCCTGAACATTTTACACTTAATACAAAAGTTTTATTAAGTCGATAGTGACATTTGCAATATTTATTTTATATGAAAACGTCATGTTACTTATTCGAGTAAGTGTTGTCAATACCAAACACATATAAGTTTATAATGTCACTGTTTTAGTCTTTAACAAATCAATACGCTATTTGTCTTCATTAATTGGTAGGTGTATATGTCAAACTTTATATTTGTAAAATCAATTTTGATCTATTAATGTCTGCTAAGCATAAAAACGTCCTATTTATTTTTTAAATTTGATTTCTTATATATTGCTTTCGCATGACAAATAAAGAGCTGTCGTTTTGGTGCTTTTTTAAACAGCTCCATTGGGGAGCTTTTTTAAAACAAAAATACCATACATTACTGCAGGATCGGTTTTTAACAGCACAAAGTGTTAATAGTTGCTGGGTTCCGAACTATATGATTATCTATGTTTAGTAACGGGTTCCGATTGGTTAAGAAAAAGCAGCCAATGAACAAATATTCGAAAATGTTCCACAAAACCTGACTTAAGTATGAACAAAATATCTTATCTGTTTTTAAGGGTAAAAAGTACAAAAGTCCGTAAAAGTGCAATGCAAATGTTGCAGTTATGAATATTTGCACTAAACCTGTGCTTTCGGTTGCAAATGCCAAACGCCGTTGTAAACAGTGCACTTCCAAACTAATATAGGACTACATACTAAATAACAAGTTGGATTTTGGTGATTTTCTTCCTAAGGAAACTTACACAGGGCCTATGGCTTTGGTTTACAAATGTTAAAGTCATTGTAAACTGTGCACTTTCCAAAGAAAAACAAGTTTTTTCTTTGGAAAGGGCACAGTTTACAATGACTTTGATCTTTGTAAACCGTACCTATTGGCCCAGTAGCACAAACCAAAGGCACTTTAAACTATTTCTTACTCAAAGATATTGGAATAAGTTCATTGTTGTCGTGTTTTCGGAGAAATTATCTCCAAGACAGACAGCTTCATCTAGTTTGTTATCAATGTTTGTTTTCTCGTCCACAGTGGAACATATACGGAAGTGGTCGCTTCAATGTTTGGCCATCTCGGCCAATGTAAATAGGCCCGAGTTTTCCAACGACAAGCGCCTTAAGCCAGGCCCTTTTCTCTTTTATAAATTTACCTAGTCGAATATTTGAATCTTCTTCCCGAGTAGCAGTGTAATTCAATTGCGTTGGACAAAGTATAGATTCGTGTTGATGGCCACATAAACGCCATTCCCTGCGTAAATAAGGATGAGACTACTCGATAAGTTGTGTCCCGAAGAACCAATATGGTAACGTGTACTAAAGCAAGACCCAATAGTCACCAACAAGTCCGTTCCATTAGAGGGATTTCAAACCGTTATTTTAGAATCTTTAATTCCCGACGCCGGATCGTGACGTCAGTAGCGTCTACGCAAGGTATCCCCAGAGCGCGGGACACATTCAGCGAAGACTTCCGGTTTCCGAACCAGACTACGCAAAACCGCCATCTTTATTCAAGATCTTCTGGTATTAGCGCCTAAATAACGTTTCTATGGTAACTGTTGAAAGCTCTACTAATGTGGGAGGTCGGCCATAATTATCTAGTGGGGGAAATGTCTCGGATTTGTGGACAAATTAAATTTCATATCTGTCAAGGGGTCTGGTAGTATTGATTGGAAGCGGATCGATCAAGTCGATGACAGTTGGACACTAAGAAAGGGGACATTGAGCAAGGGCCGTCAACTGCCTACATATGTATTTAATAATAATAGTGTTATTCTCATCTAGTTCTCTTCAAGAAAATTGATTGGTTCAGCTAAATGAGACGCATTCCGATAGAACACCCGCATTGACGTTGTATCGTTCATAAATCGAAAGAAAAGAGTGACATTTGATCAGCGTTACGTGGGAGGACAATGTTGCTTTGAAATATAGATGAATGCGACATATTTTCTAAAGTACCAATAGAACAAGTCTAAGCTGGAGGATAAAGCTTTCTTCTTCCAATACCTCTTGTGACCTGGCCGTAATGGACGAATACTGTCGACCAAAGCCTTAATTAACACTGGGCTATTTGCATTACTACTGGCAGTCGATTTTACACCGGACCAATTCCTCCAAGTAGCTTAAGGCTCACTGGTCACCTAATTGAAGCACACACACAAAACCAGGCCATTTTTTCTTTCCCACTGGCTAGTGGTCATCCGAAACCGACCACACTGTCTGCTGACCGAAGCATTGTTCAGGAATCGCCAATACGTCGTTGGTAATAGAGCGGTGGAGTCCCTCGCACATGGCCCATGCTTCTTAAGAGACGCAGTACTGCCTGAACAGCCGTGGTCGATACGAGGATTAGGAGCTTGTTTAGCTTTGTGAATGCGCACATCCTTATTTCGCATCCCTAGTCTCTGACCCACGGGACTTTGACCAAGAGGTAGCGTGTCTGTCTCTGACAGGAAAAAGCAGACAGTGGACAGATCGGACAAAAGCTTCAAGGGTTATGTTTAAAGACCATGTTCCATCGCTACCATCACCATTCTATGTAAGTATATACGTATGAAAGCGAAACAGCGCCGCCTCAGATTGATTATAGTAGGGATGTACACGGCCGTTCCAATATGTCCGTGCACAGTACTGTCCACCGGCTTACTTACTTAGTGTCATGTTTGTTTGGTGTCATGTCTGAGCGCGGATGTGGTAGGCTCTGCTCAGACGCGTTTTACCTGTTGTTTTACTTACTATTTTACCTACTGTCACAATCGACAAAACGCATTCTCACTTCTTGGCAGTTGTTACACATCGACAACGTGGAACTTTTGTAAATAGTGTCAGGTGTAAAGCAATTTTTGCACTTGGTCACTGAGATCAGTTTACAAATGCAAAAATTGTTGTAAACTGTAAACTGTAAACTTGTTTTTCTTTAGAAAGTGTGCAGTTTACAACAATTTGGTCATTTATAAACGGGTTTGTTATTTATAATGGAAATATTACAAAATAATTGGTATCATTTAAACTGTTTACAAAATAGTTTACAATTGGCAAAAATCGTTTCAAACGGATTACTTTCTAAAGACAACTTGATGAACGTTGAAAAGTGCAGAGTTTAAAATAATGTTTGTGCCTGTTATAACGTGCTCACTTTGAAAAACAAAACCCATTTACAACTATTTCTTTTACATTTTTAAACTTGTATATTTTTTTAGAAAAAAAGCATTTAACAATGATTTTGAAATTTGTAAACCGAACATAAAATTAAAAAGTTTAGCATTTGTATTTTTAATCCATTGGCCATGTGTTGATTGTAGATCATGTGCATGAAAATCACTAACTTTAGTTCACATTTGTTGACAACGAAAACTGTGTCATGCGCTTCAAAGCCATGAGTCTTTAATAAGAATGGGATTATCTTCCTACTTAATCACTTTACCCACACACTGCCTCTAAGGATTAATATATAAATAAAGTGAAGTTCTTTTAGCGAGTGACACACAATATTGTTATTAATATTAATTGACAGCATTGACATTTGTAACACAAAACTACTTAGTTATAAAAAAGAAATGAAACAGAAAGACTTTGTCAAGTTGATAAATTTTAAAACTGTTTTGAAACAAACATTAATTTAAAACTGTTTTTAATTTGACAAACCTAGACACGTTTTAAAGGATTGACATGCCTTACCACAAACCGTCACCAATCCTTGATTTAATTTAATTGCGTCTCTGTCGCTTATTAGATTATAGACAATTATGTTACAGGCGAATAAAATTTACAGGCTTTGTCTTAATACGTTAAAATTTAAAGTATTAAATATTGTTTCAAGGACACAAACAATTATTAAAATAGTTTGCAAACTTATCATGTGGTACCTTGTTTAAAAGCGCCGCTGTAGGGGCGCTTTAAAACAAATTACCACAGGATAGAATTTAAAAACCTTTAAGATAAATACAACTTTTGGAATTTAAAAAAAATAAATTCAAATTGTTAAAACATGTGACATGTTTTGTTAAAGGCCTAAACAGTTTTCTTGTAATTTACATTACCTTGCATTGGTTTTCTTAAATGTCATAAGAGCTTTTGTCCGTGCTAACAATTGGTAGTTAAGTCACATTGTGTTTATCTTGCCATCTGCTACTAGACTATCGTGATCGGTTGATTTGCTTCTATTATATAAAGTCATGGATTTTACAAGTTCTGGTTGGAAATGTCAACTCAATTACATTCATTTGCAAAATTTCAGTTGAAGCTGGTGGTCAATAGATTTAGTTTACAACCGTCAAAGTGGTTTTACAAAAATATTTTTGGCAAGTGTACTTTACAACAATTTTGAAATGTGTAAACCAAATATTCAAGTTAAGGACATTCTTGATAACTTGTCTTTCACACATTACATGGACTAAAATAATAAATAGTTTTTAATATATATTTTTATATATCATCTTCTGGTAACATTACGCCTATTCGGTTTGTTTATAAATGTCACAATCGTTAACA
Organism: Calliostoma canaliculatum; assembly: GCA_032361085.1. NCBI lineage: Eukaryota > Metazoa > Mollusca > Gastropoda > Trochida > Calliostomatidae > Calliostoma > Calliostoma canaliculatum. The sequence goes on along the minus strand of JAULCD010000243.1, from coordinate 5,987 downwards.
CTTTGAGTGTTTTTAAAGACACGCAATTTTAACACAGTGCCAGCTTGTTACAACTGAGATAAATGTAAACTAGGCCCAAGTGTCTTTCAAAAATTGTTGTAAACTGTACACATTCCCAAGTGCACAGTTTACAACAAATTTAACATTTCCCAATTAACAAAAGTCAAAATCGTTGTTAAGGCTGCACTTTCCAAAGAAAAACAAGTTTTTCTTTGGAAAGTGCACCGTTTACAGCGATTTTGACAATTGTCACTTATACTCATTGGCTTAGCGTTAATGTATTGAACATATTCAAAAAAAATATAATTTGCTGTTGAGGTATGCTGGTACTTAAGAAGCGAAAGGGGGATTTTTAAGAGGCGTGGGTTAAAGGTGAAATAAGGCAAGGAATCAACCTGTCGGTACAATTAGTTGCACGTGGTACCAATCTCGCAGGTAAATACTGAGAAAATCAACATCCGCATAATTAACATGAACTTCAGTTTGTAAGCACGTCTGGTCCAGAGTAACATCTGTTATCTATAGCGGGCTGATAACCAGCAAGTAAATACCCAATAAAACACGCATCGTACACTGGACAAACGTCCCAGTTTACAAATGCCAAAACCACTGTAAACTACACCTTCTTAAGAAAAAAGAGATTACAAATGTCAAAATTGTTGTAAATTTGACCTTTTTAATGAAAAAATGTTGTTTTTCATTGGAAAGTGAAAAATTTGCAACAATGTTTTATCTGTGAACCAAATCAAATAACTCTGTGTTGAACGAATGTTAAAATCGTTGTAAGCTGTGCACTTTTAAAAATAAAAAATAAAAAATTACAAATGTTGTGCACGTTTCAACGAAAAAGCTTTCAAAATGACAAACTTGTGTTAAAATGTGCTTTTTACCAAAACGAACCATCAAGTTTACAAATGCCTGTAATGTTTATGAACTGTGCGTTTCCAAAGAAAAGGAAGTCGTTAAAAAAATAAACTAAAGACATTTATCTGTGGAACGTGCACAGTTAACAAAAATGTGAGCATTTGTAACCCGAACCTACTGTCCCATTGCTCGACTTCGTGTGTCTCGACGTTATCTATTCATCGAGTGAAATAATAATAAAAGCTTGCAAAAAAAAGAAGTACGTTTTTACGTTTTTTTCTGTTAAATGGCTTCATTTTCTTTGCCAGTTTTGCTCTAATGAAGCGCCGTTACTGGAAACACATGAGGTCTGGGACTTCGCTGCCAATGGGAATGAAACTGGTTTTATTCAGTTTCCCTTCCGAAAATAGTGTGAAACAACAGTAGTGGAAGGGGCTCTCTTGTAGCTATTCATTCTAGTCAATATCCACTTGCTTCGCTGCTTTTCTTTGGTATAAATCACATCAAAGATTGGTTCAACGGTGTAACTAATACTTCTGCTAAGCACAAAACAACACTGCTAAGTGTGTTCTATCGTGCTTAGATACATTTAGACTATGTATGAAAAAACATTGTCTCCACTTTGAAGATAACATGACGACGTAAAGTAGATAAGAAATAATTTATAATTACTTGTTGTAGATAGAATAATTCATTTTGAACGGTTAGTCGTTTTTGTTCGTTATGTGACGATTAAAGCTGTAGCCTTGTAGCTACTATATTCTTAAGTTTAAATCCGTCAGCGGTTTTATGTTCAGTTTTATGCCATCGTTTCTGGACCTGAAGTGCATTGAGCCAATTGATTTGGTTTAAAAGTGCCAAAATCTTTGTAAACTGTGCCTTGTCCAAAGGTGAAAGTTTACAATTTAAAACAAAAAAAACTTCACAAATGCCAAAATTAGTGTTAACTGTTCGCTTTCCAAAAACAAACTTGTTTTTTTTTAAAAAGTGCACAGTTCAAAACGATTTTGGCATTTGTAAACCAAACCCATTGACCCAAACTTGTTTCTGTTTTAGGAACTGCACAGTATACAAATGTTTTAGCAAATGTAAACCTTACCCATAACTCCAGCGCCGTGTGCCAATGTACGTGTTCATTGGAATAGACAGAAGCTTTTAACGCGAACAGTATGGTACAGGACAGTAATGACCAAACAATTTAAGGTCGCGATGGCCACTAATGGACAGCGATAAACAGAGTGACTTTAGTAACAATGGTTGAATTAAAGCCTTCAGTTAATATTTAAGTAGATGTCAAAATTTGCTCATTTCGTCGGAAGCTCTTTGACCAACTCACCTGGACCCCATTCCTCAAAGCGATCTTAGGCGTTAGGATTATTATTGTTTTATTAAGTTATTATCACCTTAAAAGTGCCAACTCAATAATTTTACATTTAAATATCCAAATTCCAGTCTAAATAGGCTGTTAAAACCCTTTATTTTGATAAATTATTTTAAAAAGCTCCGAAGAACGGTTTTTAAAGCGATCTTAGGCTAAGTTGATCGTAAGTGCTAAAAAATAACATTTGTTTACAACTGTCGTTTCGCAGAGAACGCTTTGGACCCGGTCCCGATCGGCACCGGTTCCAAATCAATTTCTGCGCCGCGACAGTCGCAAGTCTGTGATAAGAAACAACAGGACATTGTTTCAAAAGTCGCTTACGATCAACTTAACCTAAAATCACTTTGAGGAACGGGGCCCTCAACTCACTGTACATGTACCTGCGTGTTATATTTATAACTTATCAACTATACTTCATCTTTCAGATTTTTTAACTTAATGAATATGGTTAGTTTACAAATGTCAAAATTGTTGTAAACTACACTATTTTAAGAAATAAATGACTGACTGAGGAACGTGTAGCGTGAATAACGGTTGTACAATTTGTAAGCCAACCTATTAGTTCACTGTATGGTTTAATATTTGTAATATGTTCGTAATGGTTTCTGTAATACGATTCTAATAGTTATTTCAGAAATTAAGCTATTCTTTTTCTAATTTCTTATTTAAACATATTACATTAAATGTTGAAAACAAATTAGTAAAATGAGTATTACAGATGTATATAACGTTTCGATTGTTTGTTCGAACACTCTTGCGCAAGTTTATTTTTTCTGAAACTTTTAACATGGTTTATCCCACGCGATGTAGGCCAATGCTTCTTCCTAGTTGACGTGGGCATGCAGATTACGCTATTTGACGGATGGCTGTTGCAATAATATGTAAATGTCAAACGCTAACATGACAGTCGCAGATGGAGACGTAGGTCTGCAGTGTGTTGCACAAGAAACAGGAGACGACTTCAGTGGCAATTAGGAAATACCTGTTTATCTGCAATATTTGACCTCGACGTTCACCGGAATAACACATGCATCAATAGTTTTGGTTTAAAAATGTCAAAATCGTTGTAAAGTGTGCACTTTTCAAAGAAAAACTTGTTTTTCTTTGAAAAGTGCGCAGTTTACAATAATTTTGATTTTTTTTGTAAACTGCAAATAACAAAATTGCTGTAAACTGTAAAAATTTACAACAATTTTGACATTTGTGAACCGAACCTATTAGTCAAGAGATTGAGCTGAAAACGCATCATAAATTTAAAATAAAAAGATTAATTAGACAGAATCCTATGGTAATTGTAACGTGTCTTGTAATCAGTTAACGTTATTTAAATTTACCGTGGGTGTTTTACTAATAGAAATAATATGTTACTTCCCACTTTCATTGCAGATACAATGTCATGGGTTTTTTTAATAATTGAATATCTATCGTTTAGATAATGCTCACTAACATACAATAAAACGTAGACGAAACTATAACACGTTAAGGGTTTTTGTTTATAATACAACATTGTTATGATGAACATTATGTTTTCACCGTTAAAATAACTCACTTTTATTAATTAACTTTTGAGATAAGTCACAAATATGATCACTAGCACTAGGATAATACGTTTATCTACAAACCTCGTTATATGATAATGTGTGCACTTTCTGAAGAAAAACTTGTTTGTCTTTCATTTTGCCTCTTTTAAAAAATTTTATCTTACACTGTATTAGAAAAATATATCAGCTGACTTCAGCGATGCCGTAACACCATTATGCCTTTCTGTCTGTCAATAAAGTTATTTGTAACTTTATACGCGAATTAAACATCAACATATCTCAGGCACACATTTGCTTTGGCATACTTCTGAGCACCAGACTTGGAAAGCTGGGTAATCAAGTTATCCCTCTGGGCGTCAGCAGCATCGCATTCTAATATATAGATTTCATGTATTGATTTGTTAATAGAATTGTGTTGCATCAAGCGTGGGCTGTTGAAATCCTACCCTGTGGCAATTCGTTTTAAACGAATTGCCACAGGATAGGTTTTCAACAGCACCAAGAGGTCAAAGGTTTAGATCTACTAAAATAACTTGAGCGCTCAAAAAGCAATGGTACTTTTTTGACAAATTGAATATGTTTTCAAGAGCACAGTTTAAAGATTTACTGAAATCATTTCGGCGCTCTTAAAGTGAAAAACCTCTTTTAAACACACTACCACTAAATACGTTTAGGATAATGATAGTTTTAAGATCTTCTGAAATCATTTCAGCGCTCGACACTTAAGAAGCTCTTTTAAACAAAATACGACAAAGTAGGTTCCCACTAGAAGAATGTGGTCACTATTTTAAGATCTACTGAAATCAATTCAGTACTTCCACTGATACACATAACCAAAAACGTCTTTTTATTTGTATATAAGATTTTTCTATCATTTTATCATGTTTTAGCTTCTGTAATGCAAACGGTGACAGTTTAATTCAGTGCAAGAAACCAAACCTAAATAGGCTGTTAAAACCTACGAGGAGCTCTTTTAAACACATTACTACTGACTAGGTTTTCAACAGCTCAAGGTGGTTACAGTTTAAAGTTTACTTAAATCAAATCAATGCTAAAAATTAAAAAGGTGTTTTTAAACAAAGTAAAATAGTTTTTATCAACATAAGGTAGTCACAGATCTACTAGAATCAATATAACAATTTAAAGTTAATTTGAGTGAATATTTTTAGTTATTGGCAGATGGTTTATCATGTTGACAAGATCACTTGATCTCATTTTTGTCATTTTTGCAAGCTTGTATGTTTCTTCCTGTCGTCTTGGACTCTCGGTACACTGTTATAGTAATTATTGATTAACTGACCTTGCTTATTGTGCCAGTAAACAAGACTGCTATCAGGAGAGTAGTATCAAGCTGAGCTTTTTAAATTTCAACCTTTTTATGTGTAGATATATTCAGTCTTGAAAGTGATATTCAATACCACACAAGTGGAAGCATGTTTACATTATACCTAATTTCGTTGAGAAAAACATTCCAGAACCCTGTTAACCTTTAAACAAAATTTAATCAAAGCATTCCATCAAAACCTAGCATTACTTTACTTTCTTTAATGCAAGACAACAATGAAAATACTCGGATAAAAAACCTTCAGTGGATAATAACATTTTTGTTATTTTGTTTTATGTTGGTTAATGTTTCCAACAAAATGTTTTAATTGGTTTTCTGCAATGGAGTTGGGTTTTTTTTAAATATGTTGTTTTTCTTAACTTTTACAAGAAAGAGTAGAACTTAAATTAGGCCAATGGAATTGACTTTTGTAAAATAATTTTATGTTGTTGTATACTATAACATATCTTAATTTTTTCCAAATCTTAATAATGTAGTGTATTTGTGTTACTGTTTCAAATTATCTTTTTTGTTAAACCTTAACGGTGCTTTCAATGTTTTTTTATTGTGGGGAAAAGGTTGGGTTTTTTTAAATCGAATAACTTTTTTCTATCGGCAAACCACCGAAAAAATAAAAGGAGTCAGTTTCAACAACTGTATTCTTGAGGTAGATATGGTAATGTTGCATAGATATACAACATCTAGATGCATATAAAACAGGACATCAAGTGATGCAGCTCCACACTAAAACAAGGGGTGCACCATCATATCCATTCAAAATAACTAATGCAACTAAGGTAACCACAAACATAAAATTGTCTCCGCGGCTGCATTTAATAAACAAGGTTCCGTCACATGAAGTTTCCGTAAGGCAAGA
>JAULCD010000132.1:0-13190 GCA_032361085.1 Calliostoma canaliculatum | reverse complement strand
ATCATCAATCAAAAATTGTTTTTGTTCAGGCCAAAACAAAAACGGAAATTGGATTGTCAAGGGACCTTTTGATCTTGACGTATGCTGTCTTTATTTATTAACAAAACAGTACGATCTTCGTCACTGATAGTGCCGACAATAACCATCATCCTTGCGTCTTTATTGATAGCGCCGACAATAACCATCATCCTTGCGTCTTTATTTTATTACCAAAAGGTGATATTCTCATCATTGATACCCAAATTCCGAGTTTCTAACAAAAAGGCTGTTTTATCGTCCTTTTTTGCAGAAAAACAAAATATCATGTAGTTTAGATGAAGAAGGAGTGGTCCTTTAGTAGGGGTGGGCAAATAAGTGGTTTTGTCATTGAGATACGTAAAACGAGTGTTTTCAAAAATGTTCTTGCTTCCACAGGGCCTGCTGTTGAATTCTTCATACTGGACAACCTATAGATAGACATACTACAAGTATAGTTCGGCGTCAATTCTTCGTTTACCAGTGAAAAACGTTTTTACATGGCCGCCATTTTGAAAAAAACATCACGGAACCAACATAAGACTTGATGGTAGACCAAAAACTCATTGGATTTGAAATCAGCAGGAAAAATGGCCTTAAAAATACTCGTTATGAAAATTGGATTGTGATTTCCCCAACACTAATATTGTTTGAAAAAATACTTTAAATTCTGATTTGTGTTTATATTTAAAAGTAAAGTTTTAAACAAACCTTATTATGGGACATTAAATCGGAACAGGCTGAGTTAATCATCAGAACTTGTATTTTAAATGTCCATACCATGGAGTTATTTCTTATCAGAGACTTAAGACTGTTGTAGTGCAGAGATCGATTTGGATCGAATGGTACGGTTGCAAAGCGATCGTTGCTCTACGACAGTCGTAAGCCGATGTTATATTTTAGCACTTACAATCAACGTAACTTAAGATCGTTTTGAGGAACGTGGCCCTGGTTACTATCACTGTGACGGACCCATATTTGATTATGATCTTATAAAGGAAACACAATATTGCAAAATAGCATATACCATTTACCGTTGTTGTTTTTCGGCAGTAAATATGGTTGGCTACACCTTGGTCTAATCAAATGTAAAATATTTTATACAAGAAATGTGAGTTCATTCAATAATGTTAAAAACTGATTGTTGAATTATTAACTCCTATTTTAACAGTGTTTAATCAACAACTACCGGTGAATATAATCACTTACAGCACGTATCCGTTTTTGGTGAACCAAGAGTTATTTACATTACCAGTAAAAGGAATGCATGTGGATTTTCTTTTATCTAATGTTGTTGTTGCGTTGATTTTTTTTTAATATTCAATTATACTACAGGATAGTTTTGTTGTCCCGACAGCGTCTGTTTTGTATTCGTCTTGTGGTTTAAAAAGTTTGGCCCAAGCACGTTTGTCAAGCTTTTCCGATTAAAAAGTTGCTTGTTTGCCCATATCCGTTCACTGTTAAGAACTTGGGAATTACAAGATCGTACGTGTTAATACATTTGTATTTATTCAACACTCACCGTCTATGTTAGATCCGTCATTTCGGTGATATTCAAGCACTTCTATAATGGGAAGCTGTAGACTCGTTAATGAAAAGTAAACACGGCATGTGCCACTTTATGTTACCTCACGTTTGTATTGACATTCCGTACACACAGAAGCATGTTTCTATCACGAGGGACAACCCGACATTAAGTACACTCGTCATCTCCATGGATACAACGTACATACTTTAATTGTAATTGGTAAAATAAATTGCGAAATTCCGATGTCTGGAGTCCGTTTCACAAAGGTGTCGTAAATTTATGACGTCGTAAACCAGACCATGAGCCGATGGATTGGATTACAAATGCTAAAAAAATCGTTGACAACTGTGTATTTTCCGAAAAGAAACTTGTTGAAAATGCACAGTTGCCAACGATTTTTGGCATTTGTGGACTAAACCCACTTACCCGGTGACATAGTTTATGACGTTGTAAAGTAACGGCGTCTTTGTGAAACGGCACCCCGGATGGTTCAAGTGCTGGGATGCTCAGTGCGGTCCATTTAGGGTCTGACTCTGCAGGTGTGAGTATGATTCGTACACGGGACTCAACCACACAACGTGGTCAAACAGTCAATGTTACAAACAGTGTAATCCAAATTGTAACATGTAGATCTTATGTTATTTAAAGTTATGATATATTCTCGACAATCTTTACTTCTACACGGGGAGAGAGAGAGAGAGAGTGATTGTTAGAGATTGAGTGTAAGAGAGTGAGTGTGAGTGTGTGAGAGTGAGTGTAAGGGAGGGTGTGTGAGAGAGTGAGTGTGAGGGAGTGAGTGTAAGGGAGTGAGCGTGAGAGAGTGAGTGTGAAAGAGTAAGTGAGAGTGAGTGAGAGTGAGTGAGTGTAAGAGAGTGAGTGTTAGAGAGTGAGCGTAAGAGAGTGAGTGTGAGAGAGTGAGTGAGAGAGATTGAGTGTAAGCGAGTGAGTGTGAGAGAGTGAGTGAGAGTGAGTGTAAGGGAGGGTGTGTGAGAGAGTGAGTGTGAAAGAGTGAGTGAGAGTGAGTGAGAGTGAGTGAGTGTGAGAAAGTGAGTGAGAGTGAGCGTGAGAGAGTGAGCGTGAGGGAGGGTGTGTGAGAGAGTGAATGTGAGGGAGTGAGTCTGAGAAAGTGAGTGTGAAAGAGTGAATAAGTGTGAGATTGAGTGTGCGAGAGTGAGTGTGAGAGAGTCTGAGAGAGCTAATGTGAGAGAGTAAGTGTGAGATTGAGTGTGAGAGAGTGAGTGTGAGAGAGTGATTGTAAGAGAGAGAGTGTGAGAGAGTGAGTGTAAGAGAGTTAGTGTGAGAGAGTGAGAGTAAAACAGTGAGTGTAAGAGAGTGGGTGTGAGAGTGAATGTGAGAGAGTGAGTGTGAGAGCGTGAGAGTGAGTGTGAGAGAGTGAGTGTAAGAGAGTAAGTGTGAGAGAGTAATTGTGAGACAGTTAGTATGAGAGAGTGAGTGTAAGAGATTGAGTGTGAGAGAGTGAGTGTGAGAGAGTGAGTGTGAGAGAGTGAGCGTGAGAGTGAGTGTAAGAGAGTGAGTGTGAGAGAGTGAGTGTGAGAGAGTGAGTGAGTGTGAGATTGATTGTGAGAGAGTGAATGTGTGAGAGTGAGTGTGAGAGAGTGAGTGTAAGACAATTAGTGTGAGAGAGTGAGTGTAAGAGATTGAGTGTGAGAGTGAGTGTGAGAGAGTGAGTATGAGAGTGAGTGTGAGAGAGTGAGTGTGAAAGTGAGTGTGAGAGAGTGAGTGTGTGAGAGTGAGTGTGAGAGAGTGAATGTGAGAGAGTGAGTGTGAGAGAGTGAGTGTGAGAGAGTGAATGTGAGTGTGAGTGTGTGTGTGAGAGAGAGAGAGAAAAAAAAGTACAGAAGCATCATTCGGTACAGAAGCATGTATACTAGCCATATAAAGAAACTGTGCACTGACAAAATATAAATATAATGGCCCATCGTCCATATACGAAATATAGGTTTGAACACAGCAATTATTGGAGACATTCAAACGCACGTGCCATTCGATATGACGTCAGAGATGGGGGCCTATTGACGTGGAATGTGTTATTGCACGTGCATTCTGTGCAGCTGTACACAGCATGTGCAACTCAAAATTTGCTGTTACTTTGGAAAGCATGATCTGTGGTCCTTCAAAAATTTGAAACATCTCAGGCGCAGACACCAACATATGACAAGCGTTACGTGCCAAGATTAACAGCTGCACAATGTCATAAAGCCAATGTAATGAACCGAACAGGAATGAGGCAACAACAGGTGGCAACACATTTCGAATGCCATCGTAACACGATATCGATATTGGTCAGGCGTAATCAGAACACAAATGACGTTGCCGACCACCCACGTTCAGGACGTCCCCGAGTAACGACGCCAAGATAGGACAGATGGATTCGAGGTACTCATCTCCGACATGGGTTCCAAACGGCAGTTACGACGTCCCAGACAATTCCAGGACTGCGCCGTATCCCAACACAGTCAGGAATCGTTTATGTTAGTACCTGCCATACGTCCCATCCTGACACACTATTATCGAGTCAACCGTCTAAGATGGTGTCGAAATCTTGTTCGCAAACCTCGTTTGCGGTAGAGAAATGTTGTCTTTACAGGTGAATCGAGGTTCAACATTTTCCACAGTGACAGGATCCCAACGTGTTTACCGGCGTTTGGGAGAACGTTGTGCACGCAACTGTATTTTGTGGTGAGGAAATCGTTTTGGTGGTGGCTCTGTGATATTTTGGGGTGGGATAACCGCACTGCACCGACCCCATTTGGTTGATGTTCAGGGCAATCTCATCGGTGTTGGCTACAGAGATCAGATTCTGAAGCCTGAGGTCATTCTTTTCTGCAACGTCATTGCCCGGGAGTGACATTTCAGAAGGACAACGCTCGTTTGTGACTCTCATTCAGAGAGCTCGAGGTTTGACAAGAACTGCGACTGATCAACTCTGGTTTGACGAGAACTGCGACTGATCAACTCTGGTTTGACGAGAACTGCGACTGATCAACTCTGGTTTGACAAGAAATAAGACTAAAAACCCTAGTTTGACAAACGAATTTAAATTTGTTTTAAACTGTAATGTTGTTGTTTTTTAAATACCCAACATTTATAAACACCATTTTACCCCCAAAATGTATTGCCAATCATACATTCCATAAATTTATTATGCTAACCCATTTGTTATAATATCCATGTATGTTTATGTAATTAAAGCCATGCGTCTAAGACTTGTGACTCTCATTCAGAAAATGTAAGTACTATACAGTGTAAACTGGACCTATGACCTACACGTAGATACACTGTGTTGTAAAACTCAGGGTTGTGCGTGTTTTTAAGAAAGATAATTCTTTCAGACAACTTGTATTATTTTAAATACAAAGCTAGTTTTGTGTGGCCTTAAGAACTTTGAGCAAATTAATCCTTTTTATTTGCTGTTTAGACGCAAAGTATAAATAAAAATGAATAACACATAAATAGATGAGAACTAAATACATCTGAAAAGGAGATAAACATTCTCATAAATGTCAGTTTGATTTCCGACCTTTTTGCTGCTTGACCCAATGCACACTTACGAAATCATTTAGGTAGATGCCAAGACCTGTACTCAATCTCAGTCAGTGGGAATGGAATATTAATTGATAAAGCACAATACGATTGCCCAACAAGTATGATTTAGTCATTTCATGCTGTACATGTTGAGATATAATCACACTAGGACTGACATGGTAAAGTGATACATAGCGTTTTCAATGTTGATGTAAATCGGTATTACCGCATGTGCATGGATATCGAATGGCAGCTGTTTGACAGTCACCTTTATATTGTGACAATGAAGATTCAGGGTTATGAGACGGGCAATATCGATCACACACCATCCTCAATACAAACAGGTTGTCCTCACCACGATCCTCTCGCTACTATCAGATTTGATCTCTCATTATTAACTAAAATACCTAGTAATTACACTAGAACAAAATGTATAGAAGTCATTCAGCGGATTGCCATTTGGTTTGATGAGATTTCCTACAGAAATCTCATCAAACCAATGACAATACGCTGAATAATTTCTATACATTTTTAGAGTCTTACTTTCTGTAAATCAATGATTTTATATTTTAGAATTTTATCATAGTTCATAGCCTCTGTTGTATAGTGGTAGAGTGTCTGCTCGGGAAACCGTAGGAGCATTATCATCTTATTTAGCATACTTGTTGCCATCCAGATTTCCTTCTATTACTTTGCGTGGTTGAGTCCCGTGCGGGGTTCGAACCTTCAAATATAACATATAGTTGTGTTTGTCACTTTTCAAATGACATTGTTTTTACATTCATGACTGTTGGCTTTGGATGCTGTGCCAAATTTTTCTATCAAAGGAGTACTGAACGTAGCTTCACCTTAACTATCATTGACAGGACTTCGTATTAAGGAAGTTCCCGTGGTCGAATTATTAAGGCGTTGAGATGCTTAGTGCTAGGGATATAAGTGTCTAACTTTGAGGTTCGGGTTAGAATCCCCCATGGGACTTAACCAGGCAAAGTGATAGTATATTCAAATTTTTAGATAGTGTATTCGACAATAACACGCAGTTTTCATTTTTATGTTGTTATAAAGCTGTTTTTGGAAAGTGCACAGTTCCTATTGTCTTTTGTGTTTGTGAAACAAACACCGACAGTGATGACTATCAGCAGGACCTAATCGACGTTAAGTCTAATGAGTGAAATTCTTTTTGTTTCTTTGTCACTTTCGATAAACACTCAAACATTTAAGAATCTCGTTATGCTTCAGGGAATACTCGATGTCATTTTCCACTAATTATTTCTAGAAACGTAACAAATACCGAATATGACGTTCACAAATACAACATTTTTATCCCCAGAATATAACATTATGGGCCCCTCTTTTTGTCCCTATTTGTCGGTTTTTAGACCCCTCTTTTTGTCCCTACTCGTTGTTTGGACCCCTCTTTACAGCTGTTCCCTGAGGAGACAGTTCAGTGTTAATCGATGTTAATTATCTGTTACTAAATATGTCTTTAATTTGGCATTTTAAAGTTCATTTGCATTCAATATGTGCCAGAGAAATATCCCAAATAAGTATTTATTTGTTTCATTAGTTTTAGAATGCTTCGTATATTGCACTATTACTAAAATAGTTCTCATTTGTGAACATTATCATGTGACAAATGTTGTCTTGTAAAAGTAAAAAAAATAAAATAAACACTTAAAATAACATTGTGGCAATCTGGCCTAACTTAAAGTGAAACGTGCAAGTCAACATGTAAAAAGTCGCGAGGGCTTTCAGTGCGGTTTTAACATCATTCCGGAATTAAGAAACACAGTCGCTTTTATTCACAGAATTGTAGTATAATGCATCATTCGTTTGGATGTTTTTTCTTTGGCAGCTGCTATGTACAAAGATACTTCAACATGAATCAGTTTGAATTACATGTTTAAGAGAAATTTGAAACAGGATTGTCATATTAGATGTTTTGGATTGAAGAAAAAAACTTGATGGTGAAGTACTAATTAAAACGTTGTCGGTTTTGCTAGTTTTTGTTACTGTATTAGTTCATTACGTTGCCGCTAACATAGGTTTCTTTTCATTAATGCTGATATTTAACAAAATTATATTGTGAAAGATCCCAATTTAAAAAGTATCCAAAGGTGGCATTGTAGAAATACATGCTTAACTAAGAGCTTAGCGTTTCTACCAAGACAATATAGTCAAAACAATTAAAATGTGTTGGCGAACCTACTACTTATCAAAATAATGCATAGTCCTTTTCTGAACTAGGAACTTTAAAATAAGCTTTTACATATTAACAGCCATTAACACAGTGTGTTGCTAATCCTACATGTACTGCCATCAACTATGATGATTTTTGCGTGATTTTTTATCATTTAATTTGAATTTTCATTTTCGGTACAGAATTAACACTACTATTGTGTCATTTTAAGGTGTTGGATTTGCCAGAGAAAGCAAGACAAACTCATGGTAACCCTTGAGGCGTTGGCGCGCTGCGCTGTTGTCGAATGCCGGCGCGCTGCGTCAGTGTGGCTCGGCCTTTAGGGCTCTACGCACGGTCTCTAACCTAGACCTTGACCCCGTTCCTCAAAGCGATCTTAGACCAAGTAGTGATTTAAAAAAAGTGTGTTTCTTATTATAGGCTTACGACATTCGGCACCGGTTCCAAAGCGATATCTACGCTACGACAGTCGTAAACCGATGTTGTATTTTAACACATACGAACAACTTAGCCTAAGATTACTTTGAGGATTGGACCCAGATGGGGCCACTCATTGCGATTAAATTCGCATTATTTGCTGTTACAGGACAATACAGCACAAGTCAGGGAGTTTGTGTATTTCCGTATGACGGCAACGACAACGCCTGAATGATATTGCTGTAACAGAGTGATTTGCCCTTTAATCTCTGTTAGAGCAGTGAGTTTTATGGTGAGTTCTAGAGTCGACCTCAAACGTTACACATTGGTGTAGTTATATGAGACATTTGTAATTAAAGTGTGTTCCGTACATGATTGACTGAACACAAGAAACCACCCCTGGTGTATGTTAATTGGGAGTTGTAGTTTGCTTAATAACTTTCGTGATTGGTGTAGGGATTTAAATCAGGCAAAACTAATTACATTTACAAATGGCCGGTTTCTATGACCCTCTGATGAAATTAACACTTCTGTTTGTGTTCCATGTCCTGGTAACATTGGTTTTAATCAGCAGATTAGCAAAAATTTTAAAGCAAAATAAGTTTTAGATTAAAATTTAAGTGGATCATTCATGTTGTCGCTCTAATTAAGTAAAAACCCATTTTCTCTCCTGAAAATGTCAACACTGTTAATAAAATAGGCACGCTTTCATTTACATGTTTTAAATCGATCTTACAAAGTGTTGGAAAATTCAAGTGAGGTGATTCATCACATGTTCCTTTTTGTCTCGTGGGATGGCATTTAGTGCACGTGGTATACATGTGCAGCAGGTCTGTTTGTTTCTGATTAACAACGTGATAGATCGTGGCACTGGAAAAATAAACAGACATTAGTCAGTGGATTTACATTGGTTTGATGAGATTTCCATTGGAAATCTCATCAAACAAATGGAAATCCGCTAAATAATTTCTATACAATTTTCCAGTGTGACACAAAAACCAGGAATCTCACAAATATACGTGGGTTACAAACTTATCAACGTATTTTATTGATCTGATGTTGCCTCTCAGATAAAGAATAGGGTGGGTAGTTATTATTGTGGCTACTTATTTGTGGCATGTGAGGTTCTTGTTTGATTTTGTAAAACCTTTGCATATTTGTTGGTACTGACAAATCAAGTACGGTACTAAAGTCTTCTCTCACTATGGATAAATGCTGAGTCGCCTTTGAGAAGATACTGAGTTTTGTGGTTCAGGGAACAATCACATATTTCCATATGCCACTAGATCATTACAGATACCACGAGGGCATACTGGATGGGAATTCCCTAATCTATTTTAGCACTCCCTGCCTTGGTATTGAATATATTTTGGTATTAAATATATCAACACTCGTTGACAAAAGTTTAGAAATTCTCGGTATGCCTCGGATTTCTCATTAATTTGTCAACTCTTTTTTGACATTAAAAAACCTCTCTATTTATCATTTACTACTAACACACATTATCCTCACTCTTCACTAAACAGTTTGTTTTTTTGTAATGAACGGGCTAATAGTTCAGTTTTAATATGTTAAATTATTGGAAACTTGTAATCCCATTGGCACAGTTTTAAGCTTTATTATCGCTCGCAACGCGTTTTGCGTGAGGTATTAAAATAGACTCCGTCCAAACATCCGTGCGTCCGTGCAAGCTATCATTTACCTTAGCAGAACTCAAAAACCGTTCAGTATTTTTTTATCAATCAGGTGCCCTTTACTATTTAGGGAGTTTTGTTATTCCATGGAAACAGTTTGGAATTTGTCTCAAAAAAGGGCTGTATTTTGTTTCCGGAGCAGAATTCAAAAACCTCTCAATACTATTCAACAAAACTTAGCAGGTAGATCAAACAGGTGCTGAAGTAGTGCCTTTTACTATTTGGGGGATTTTGAGATTATTTTTTTTAGTTTCCATGAAAACTATTTGGACTTGGTCTCAAAAAGCCGTTCAATATTTTCGAAACTTTGCAGGTAGATCAATCAGGTAGCTGAAGTGGTGCCTTTTGCTATTTGGGAATTTGGGAATTTAGAGATTTCCATTTTTCTAAGTTTCAAGGGTAGCAGTTTGGGTTTTGTATCAAAGGGTTTTATTTTGCTTCCGGAGCAGAACTCGAAAACGGTTCAACAAAACTTTGCAGGTAGATGCATTAGGTGCTGAAGCGGTGCCCTATGCTTTTGGGGGAAAATTGTAATTTTTATATTTCTCAGTTTCCATGGAAACTGTTTGGACTTTGCTTCAAAAAGGGATTTCTGGAGCAGTACTCGTCAAAAACGTTCAATATGTTTTAACAAAATTGTGCATTCATATTTTACCATCGCGGGGAATATGGATGACTCTGTCTTCTTGTGATAGTTGTGGTAGTTTTAAGATCTATAAAAGATTACTTTGATTTGGTACAGACGTAATTATAAATTATCATTGCGTACAAACACCATGACAGCTTACACGAGCTAGTCCACTGTTTAACGTTTTGCAAGGACCCGTTACAATACAAGAAAACAATATTCTATTTTGATTGCTGTCTTAGTTTGACACGTTTTATCAAATTGTTGACAAGTGTATAGTACATACATTTGTTGTTGACACGTGCCGTTTATGTTTTGGATACACTCACAATAATATGCACATCTAAACGTTTATTTACAATCTGATTAAAAAAAATTATACGTGCAGGGTTTGTTAAGGTCTAGGTTGTTGTCAAAGTTGCAGGTTTCATTTAAAGTCGTACTGAGTATGCAGACGTCCTATCAGGTCTATATAGTTCAGTTTTGTCAAAGATGAGAAAACAGTTAACGTCAGGTTTATGATAGTCCGTCAACACTGTGAGACAAATTAAATATTATGGCAATTATCGCAGCATCGTCCGTACCAATAATCTGCCATTTGAAAGCTTCTTATAGATCTCTATTTATTCTGGTTTTAACTTGACACAATTAGACCACTGCGCTGGAAAACATGTGTAGAAATTATTCACGGTTTTCCATTGGTTTGATGAGTTATCCATTGAAATTCTTATCAAACCAATGAAATCCATACTAAATAATATCCATACTTTCTTCTGGTGTGACAGCTTTGTGTTACTGCATTCAGAGAGACAGAAACAGTCTGTTTCCCCCGAATGTCTTAGAGCACAGCAAGTCGAAACACAATTAACATTTCATTCATTACAGTGAAGAATGTACATTCGCTACTCAGCAACCAAGACGTTGTAATCCATATATACATATATTTGTTATCCTCTCAATTGCCCAAATACCAGCCAAATAAGATTGATAACTCTCTTTAAGTTGTTTCACCATGATCAAAGAACGTCTATGCAACAAACAATCTCAACAACAAACAACTTTTCTCGACTAGTTTTAGTCAGACGTTGTGTCCGATTTAATATCAGAAATGGCTAAAGAGGAAACGCTGTAAATGGAATAATAACTGGACCATCTGTCATCACAAAGCAGATAAATGCAAATTCATATCCAGGTTAATGTCCTTGTGAGAACGACAAGACTTGAAGGCACACATGCATATGTTTTAAATTGATTTTAATCCTGTGTACCAAAGACGCATTATTTAAGGTTTAAGTTAAACACACATGGCTATCAAAGCATGTTCACACTAGATATACTTTGTTAAGAAAAAAATCTAGGTGTGGTTGGTTATGTCTGTATGTGAAGTATGTCTATGTGTAGGGTGTGCCTATGTGTGTGCGTGTATCTGTGTGTGGGGTGTATGTGTGCTGGGTGTATCTATGTGTGATGTGTGTATGTGTGTGGAATGTGTCTGTGTGGGTGTGTGTCTTTGTAGGGTGTGTCTATGTGTTGGGTGTGTTTGTATGTGAAGTGTGTCTATGTGCGGGGTATGTTTGTATGTGTTATGTGTAAATAACAGTATTACACAGACACATTATAAGACAAACAGTATTTCACAGACACATTATAAGACAAACAATATTCCACGGACTTCCTGACACAAATAGTATTTCACGACCCATTATAACACAAACAGTTTTTTCACATGGTGTTCTCGTTACTCCTAGAATGTGACCCCTCACTTGTCACTTAAATACGACAAAATAGTTTTCCTGTTATGGTTCCTATTTGTCCCAAGTGTTCCCATTTTAACTTTGCAACAAAAATCAAATGATGCAATTTTGTGTGGTTTCAATCATTGCATTCCCTTGCTACTGTTCTGCCTCAAATCTATAAAGAAGGCACAGGAGAGATTACAAGCAATTCCATGAAACTGATGTCAATCCCATCCTGCATCTACATCTAATACAAGGAACGGGTAACAGGAAAGTGATTCATTGACTATATAATTAAAGTACAAGTACAGAGAAAAAGCTATTTTCAGTATCAATTGTTGGTGCATTAAAGCAAACAAACTATTGAGACGCTTGAAAAGTTTGACAGCGAGCCCTTTGTTGTTTTTTTGCATGTTTGCAAAATCATTTAAACTCGCTTTTAAGTCTTATAAATATAAAATCATGCATACCAGGAATATATTCTATTTAAAACGTCAGTTTTGTGCTTGCAACAGGAGCCCATTGTGAGCACATGTTTCATACCCAAAGCATTTCATCTGGCCTGAGAATTAGTTGGCGGTGGAGTTTATTAAAGTTTAGAACCAAGGAGTTTGGCAAAATGTTAATGGCATCCTTTTATATGATATCCTTTCACTATTTACAAATCTGGGTCTATTATAGACTCATAAACAACTATTCCTAGCCATAAACGCCACTGCAGATTCATTGTCATACAGACGTTGCTCACATTATATTATTGTCGTTGCTTCCAACTTGCTCGTCTCAAGCATGCGTCTTAACACCCTAATAACATTCATGCTGGTCAACGGCCGAAGTTATCAAGTGAATAAATCTGCCCTTGAATGGGACAGTGACCACTATTAATGTTCTAACGTAAGTGTTACCTGTCAAGCATCGAAAACTCTTCAATCAAGAGCCAAACTAGAATTAGACCTGTAACATGTTCTCAAAATCTCGAGTATTCATCGTTTACGTTTTAACTCGTGTACCACTGAAGTGACTGAAACTTTATTGTGCTGTTGAAGACCTATCCTGTGCTAATTTGTTTTAAACTTACCTAAAATGATTAAGGTTATCTTGTAGTTATCAAACAAAACATATTAACTTTGACTGATGAACAAAAGTGATACTGACAGCATTATTTTTTATTCTAACAATGTGACTCTCTTCTTCTATAAAATAACACATTCACAGAGACTGTATTCACATATTGTGGCTGTTTGTACTAATGTTGATTTGAAGTATGAAAGTTTTATGTGGTACAATTATTGCACGTTTTCTTTGCCAGTGCATAGTTTCATGACTTTTCCATTTGTAAACTAAGGGCTCGTTTTACAAAGACGTCATAACTTTACGACGTCCTAAACCATATCACTGGGTGAATAGATTTGGTCTACAAATGCAA